>JAVFBX010206802.1:0-11278 GCA_034783855.1 Mopalia kennerleyi
TTTAAAGCTAACAAAAATCAGTTAAAAAAGAACTCAACAACAAAAGGCTAGGATATAAAGGAATACAGTCGCGAAGCTCGAGTAGCTTCGACTCCAGACAGAAAAAAGGTCAGGGGAATTTTGCCTCTGCCTCTGATAGGCGCTGAGCTTTTCACTGATCCCCAGTGAAGTACCAGTAAGCTTAGCGCAGAAAAAAGAGCCTCAGCTGAGTACTGATATGGACAGTTTTAAATCCTCATTTATGCTAACACCTGTTAAATTAAGCTGTCCTGTTCTTGTTCCTGTCCTGTTCCTGACTTCTAGTTCTTCCGTAAAATAATTTGGTACAATCCTGTAAGGTAATAATTTTGCCTGATAGAAAAATTCGGAGAAGAATTTGACTCGGATATGATAGGTGTAACATATGCCATGGTGTTGTTATTGTGTGCAACTTGCACCGCGTCCGTCACTTTCGGTTTGTAAAACTTTAATTACTGACTTATAATAAGTTTCTTAATCTGAGGACAGTTATGTTACTAATATAGTATTAAAAAACGACGAAAACCCACTGTAAAATCGAGTGCTTTTTCCTTTAACAAACTTTGTACTTCTGCCGTGAGTCTCTATAGCTTATCCCGTTAATGCACTACTTCAGGAAGTAAATGAAATATATTTGAGCATTTCTGACATTTCATGACATAAGTCATAAAATGAAATATATTAAAATCTTTTTACAAATACAATTTAACACAAAATTCGAAGTAAAATAATTTCAGACTAGAAGTTATCCCACATAATCTCGATACTTCTAGTATATTTTACAAAGGCCATCAGATTTGGTAAATTTATGATTTGATACATTTTCTCTGTTTTATCATGTTGAGTCTGGCAACATGTTCCTGAATAACCGGTAGCATCCTCAAATTGAAAAATGATATCTCTGTATAGTTTGCATGTTTTCAGGAGAATTTCAGGAGAATTTCAGGAGAATTAATAGGATGAGACACACTTTTGTCTGGACGTTAACCTCTACGATTTCTTCGTAATTTCCGTCCTCCTAACCATTAAATAATAAACGACCTATCATTGTCAGGTTTTTCACAAACTGTAGCAGCAGTCAACTTATCATCAGTTAACACAGCAATATATTCAATATATCGCTGAACCTAACGTCATGTGAATATTGACCACAATAAAATCTGAATACATGAAGATTAATGAAGATTAAAAGCTTTTGGTATGACTATTGGATTATTTGTTTTTAATACAGTGCTCTATGCTACGTGCAAGGACTAGTTGAACAGGCGAATAACCAATGAATTGTAAACGATATAGTGTTTTCATTTAAATAGCTTGCAATGATTAGGTGTTTATTTGTATTTAAGTGTACCCCGATCTCTATGTTTGTAGCGATATCAACCCATATATAAACTAGTCTCGGATGTGACCTATATATAACACACACGATGCTATATTGGGATCATCAACATTAGTCAAATTCTTCGCACCTAAATGTTGAGAAACGTAAATGCCACAGGTGATTATATGAACAACAGATAGATGCAGTTGGTCAGCAGGGAGAAGGAGGTTTCATTCAATATCACAACTCAACATTATAGATCAAATAAGTACAAGAGTCAAAGAAGACTTGCGATACAACTCACGAAATGATCGTATCAACACATTATAAGATGAACTGCAATTCGCCAAATACCAGATTATTAACATATTGCATTGAGCAAAAATCGAACCGAACCGAACTTCTCGTTCAAACAGTACTACTGTCGCATGATATGCCTGTAAACCGTAACCCATTTTCTAATTATTTTTCCAAAGATTTACATTTGATGTTCGATAGTTGACGAATGTTATGCATCCGCAGAAAACAGTGAGAAACATATATACATGATATAAAGTGAAAATTAGGAACGTGATATTTAAAAAAAAAAGCATAAACTAGTATGCACGTTTCGTTTTGTATAGGGGTTCCCAGGGATATAGGTTCATACAATAACTTTGGTGATGGCAATATTTTTAGCAATCAACATATAGCAAAAGGTTATACATATAGAAGGTTGCAGTAATGGCTATAACTATAGAATTCAATATAATTTTATTAAATTACGTTTATTAAAGGGTAATCTAGACGACGTATCTCCATTTAAACATAATTTTCAGATCAGTTTCATAGGTTGTTTTTCTTATACATTTGCTATGGCGTTTCTATATATAGTTAGCTTATTCAAAAGTATTGACTACGAAATCAACATATAAATTATATTTCGTAGAATTCGAGATAGTTTAGTTAGAATTTTCAAGAAATACATATATAAGCTATTTGTTTAAAATGTCCACAATAGTCAATGCTAATGCTATTTTTAAACAAAAACATGGCCATACACACTTATCTGAACGAAGTTGGTACATTTTGACCACCAATTGTATCTAGATGTATAGGCAATATTGACATCCTCTAGAGCAATTAACAATTGAAACGTTGTGATATTTTAACAATTGCATTTTAAGGTCTTGCTGGACCACTTGGTCGATTTCCAGAACAACCGTTGTATTTAGTCTCTTACGCAGAAGAATAAGACCATAATATCTTGGTCTTTCTATGTCATGTATATAGAGATATAGAACAATCCACAATTTTTGTAAAAATTCTCATATTGTTAAATTTTCTCGAATATTTGTGTCAGCACTTTTTATAAAAAAGAAACAAGTAAACTGTTAGTTTGTCAAAAACGTATTTTATTTACTATCAAACTATTATAATCCAGGCGACCGTGTGATAACTTTAATTTACATTAAATGGCTGTGATGTGTAAGCTTGCTTAAAGACACTATGGTAATTCATTGTAATAAAAAAACTTGTGTCACTGAATGCAGAAATAAAATGCGGAATGATCCTATTTAGCTGAAAGCCCCTCCAGCACTGTCGCCCCTTTGATACCATACAGAAAATATAGCGCAGCAAATGCGTATGTAAACAACATTTTATAGTACAACTTGACGTGCATAGGCCGAGTTCATCAATGGGTTCCATATGTGCACGATAAGCTGGCTGAACCAAGTGTACATGTTGTATGTATTTAAGACCTATTTATTGTTGTAAGTTTTGATGACATGAATACATATTATTCTAATGTGTCTGAATAATATTTTGACATCTGACTAGACGACCGACATAGAACAGTGAACACGACTGCAACAGCTTGTATATATTGATCTGACAAATTCAATTTGGCTTCTACGTGTAGGTCCGCGTGACTCACACATTATGTGGTTAAATATTCTTTTCAATGCATCTTCGTGTAAATGAAAATCACGCCAATTCCGCGAATTCATACTTCTAACATTTGACTGGCATTCGACTGGTTTCGCCGTATTATCGTCCACTTGCACTGTCAAATGTTGTCTTAAAGTGGGTTCTTAGTACGGAAGGCTGTTATAGGTCTGAATATTGAGCTATGCCTTTTTTTGTTTAAATCCAGGGAGTCTACTGGGGGATTTTCAGCTAAACCAGACTATTCCGCTCTCATACATCCACTAACTTACGACTCGGTATGGCCTCACCGTTGAATACAATCTTTGTATTATTCTTATGTTTGAACTCATATGCCATATAATGTGACCAGGGTGTAAAATAAATCAACGACAATGAATTATCATTAATGAATCGAACGTATTTCGGTAGTCAGACACAGCATAATTATGTGTTGATCCCTGTAAATTATTCACTACCAAATATACATACATGTAAATTATCTATCCAAACGATCAATTTACAACTATTATTTAAAGAAGAAACAAGATAAACACAAGACAATCATTCAGAATATTATACGAAAGTGTGATATCAACATTGTATAGAATGAGTCTGCTGATACACAGCGATGGAACAAAAATAGTGAATTCAAACACTTCAACAGAAAAAGTTATTTAACTGCCATATTTACGTCGCGTTGTACTTTAAAAGGTTGATTCCATTTTTGTTATTTGTGCTATATACAGTGTATCTCACAGCATAAAAGCGGTACCTTTGCGGGATGACATTTCAGCTTAACCCGAATATTCCGAGTAACAATTTTATATATATCTCGTGAAAGAGGGAGTTGATGACATGCTTTTTTGTGGGTCTTCGTTCTATTTCGCATCATGCACCAACTGCTCATAATACCAGCTTTTTATATACATGTTTATTGTAATTAGGCAGTGAAACAGGGAGTTAGTGGCGTGTCCAGGTTCTCATGTCACTCATCCGCTAGCATCTGCCCAATAAAAGTTTGTTTTCACGGTTCTTTGTCTTATTTCTTATATTCCGATAGCAAGTTGCCGCAATTCTTCTTTAGACACGTTATGTCATTGTCCTATTCTCATGGCGCATACAAGTAACATCGCCCATTCGCACGTTAGAGGGTGACAAGTACACCATATAATGGCTATCTTATCATATCAGCCTACAACATTTCGTCTCAGTCTGCCAGCTAATACCCCAAATACATGGTGTTATTATACCAGAATGCCTCCAAAACCCCCAATGTGATACACGGCTATCTCAGTTCATTCAATTGTGATACACAACTGCCATAACACATCTCAGTGTGATACACTGTAAATTCAGCTCATTCTTATTGTGTCACCATGCTGTCAGAACACATCCCAGTGTGACCAAGAGATAACTGAGTCGATCATATTCATATGCTGGCACGTGTGCGTTGATTTTTGAAAGTGAAACTACAAGATCGCTGTAATCAATAATTGCGCGGATTAGTTCCCGCTTTTAAACAGCTTACGAGGCTCACATTTCTCACAGTCACGACTTTGTGTCAATCTGTTCTGTACAATGTTGTATTCATTCGTCTTGTTTATGCTGTATTCTCTGTCTGTGACAGCACATGCGGGGACTATACTTGAGGAACTTACAGCTAAACCAAACTATTCAACAGTAAGCATGATTTATTCACCTCGTAAGAGTATGGATTGGTTGGAGCTATTTTATATTGATGTGATATATATCTTTACATGTACAACTTGATTTGTTTGTCTGTTTGATTGTGGTTTAACGTAGTACTCAATGGTATTTCACTTATATGACGACGGAGTGTCCACTTCACATTATTCCTTGCTCAGTTATGATGGGAAACCGGGAGGAGACCGTAAAAACCAGCCCCCTGATTGCCGGAGCCACATCTTGTGATTCACTCATATCCCTGAGGGTCGACAGACGGGCTCGAACCCGTGAACGATACATCGAAGTAGGCGTTAGAAAGCGCGCTCGCTAACCCCTACGCCACGAACGCTGGCCTGTACAACTTTAAGTCTAACTTCCTTGGTACATATAAGGGCTGAATTTAAAACCGAACACATCTGTTCTGTTTTAGTTTTGAACGTTAAATTGTCTTTTCAAAAATCTGACCGAATATGAAATGACATGCTAAAACGCGTACGCACAGCTATAATACAGTGAATAATTGTCATAGAGCATATTAGTAAATGAGTCTATATATTCTCTTGATAGATGTTGTACAAGGCAAATATATTCTAACAGACGATATTCCTATTTTCCTATTAATGCGTCGATCTCTTCAAATGAGATAAACTTACTGATGTTGGCAAACTGTCGCACCTCATCCATACAACACTTTACTTAGTGTTTATAAAAGAAAGGGACACAACGTCATGGAACAACAGCAAGAACATTCATGTCCGTGAGGGACAGTAAATATTTTTATAAAGTTTCTAAGTTGCATCAACATTTAAGAGCAATACTATAAAAACCGGATTGAGAGTTATAAAATTCCACAACCATTTAAAAAATCACCAAATATTTTATGTTAATACCGTTCCATATATCTTCCTTCCGACACTGTTAGTATTTTACGATCTACTGCTAACTACTAACGGTCATCTCCTATGTTAAGCACATTTAATCGATCGGTTATAAACCAACTTCTTCATAATTTACACAGAGTACAGTCCTCTTGACTTTTTCTCAATATTTTGTATTCTATACTACTTCCATGTCAATTTGAAAAAAACGTCGTATTTAGTTCCTTTAATATATCTTCGGGAATTATCTAATACTGGATAATATAATTGAATAAGGATAAAAAACCAAATTAACTATTAGAACTTTGCCCGAAACTGATAGATTTCGTTTATTCCAGTCAGCCATAGTATCTTTGCTTGCTCTATTTTAGATGACTTGTGTTCCGTGATGTCTGTATTAATCGAATAAAAAGTCAATAAATCAAAACGAATAGTGGGATATACAAACTTAATACTTTTGATTATATATCAATACACATTTAAAGTGCAATATAACACGCTACTAAGGGAAGGACACGGGTGGGTAGGGACAGGACTGCATCTAAATCTAGATTGATACAATCATTTAGGATGATATAGATCAGTCCACCTGTCATCTATTAATATGTTTTTCGAGGAAAGTCTTCTATCTTTATCGACATATATGTCAATTAGGCATCATATTATAAAAAATAATATGATAATAAACTTGTAATATTTATAAATACTGAAATTCGGACCGATTCTTATATTGGTATTGATTCGCGAAATAGTCTCCATCTTTCTTTTTTTGTTCAAGACCAGAACGGTATTGAATCTGTGAACCAGACCTTCTATTTGGTAGGCCGTTTGGCTGAGGTCTTGATGGCCGTCAGTTGAGGGCCGTGAGGGTGATTACCGAAAGTGTCCCTGCCTGTGCATTTTTAAAACTAAGATATCGTCAAACTAAGAAAAAATTTAACATAAAACGAAAAGTATTGTATTGTATTGGTTCCTTATACTTATATCAGAGTTGTCTGTACAAGGTAATTATTTACTGATAAGTCTTATATTACACCAGAAATATCATAACAGTTACACAGCAGATATCTAATCAGAATAATGTTCCCGTCGGTTAAACATATCGCATCATAGTAAAGCTCCAATGCGTTCATATGTGTTCATATTCTGAAGGTCGCTAATGATCTCGTTACAATGTGATTGATTGTTTGATGAAGTGATTTATTGATCTTAACGCCTAGTTTGGTGGAGATTTATCCCCTATATATAAACCCCTATATTACCACATCCATGAATGTGATTCGCTTTAATTGTTAAAACGGTCAATGTTTCTGCTAAAGACTACAAACTCAACTTAAATTCCATTCGACCAGCTTTATCTCTGATCTTATTTAAGTTTTTAGGATGGTTATCAAAAGATACAAAGGGGAATCTGGATGACAACTCTGTGCTGATGACTGTATTCATACCAACAAATGACGCCTGTAAAAAGTTCATAAGCAAGAACCCACTCTTTTCAGATAGCAAGTCTTGGCTTGAAAGCATTGCTGAACACAGTGTAGGTGAGTCAATTGAGTAAAACCTTTTGCCACTTTATGTGTAAACACATAAAAAACAAAAAATGTAGCTAAGTTGTCCATACCTTGTAAAGCCTGGTGAAAAAAAATTCAATAAATTACATTTCGAAAATTCAGATTGCTTCAATAAAACCTGCTAAATGTTTTATTTATTTTAAAACCAACAAACTGGAAAATATTAACACCAAATACCCAACCCCCATTAACACTAAGGATATAGCATTGTAAGAACGCATTGGGAGATGTTCAAACATATAATAAATTGTGACAGCCAGTTGTAGTCAGAAGACATTTATCACTTTACTTTTACTTTACTTTAACTGCGCCATTCGTTGTTATGGACAATCATATGGTTCACTCTTACGTTAACATATTTTTCCAACCCTCAACAAATATATTTGTATGTGGCCAAATACGTAGATGCAAAAAGTAAAGTGTACAGTAAGACCCTTTAGATAGCTAATGAGATTAGATTAAACAAGCTCAGTTCATCAAGTAAGTGTTTGCGTTCGTCTTTACAGTAAATGGTAACTTGTCCTTAGCTGAGCTCAGAGAAATGCGATGTCTAGAGATGGGGATACATCGCAACAAGTTATGGTTTAGCGGGAAGGTGAGTAGATATCTATCTGATCCTCAGTTTGGTGTTTCTAAAAAAAATGCTCAGGGTTTACTTGACAATTACAATTTATTTTCAAGGGGTTATAATTGTGAAGGTATGCTTATTCTGGCATGTGGATGCAGCTTTAACCTTGTAAATCATTAGCAGTAAGTCATGGATATGTTGAAATGTATATATGTGTGGGACCGTTTTAGGCGTTCGAACAAAAAAAAATAGCTTTAATTTTCTAAGATAAATGCCGCATCCAATAATAAAAAAAATTAAAATAAAAGCAGAGCTTGCGTAGGTCAATCCAAAACAGTTGTTTTGTATCCCATTTTTGATAACATATAGAGATTGCATCAGTGTTAACAATTGTTTTTGTCTGAAGTTTCGAGAATAGAAAAATAGCATTTGCTCAACACAAATATTTATTCTAAGATCTATATGTACCTAGAACATAATATTTTGCTCAACTTTCACTCAGCATAAATCCTCTGCATATATATTGCAAAAACATTTGTACTGAGTCTTATATTTGTATCAGATATATTCCCGTTCCAGCAAAGCATGTAATGATTTCATTTATAAAAATATAAATCTGCTTGATTGTGATATCAACCTGATAGTTGTTCTTGTCCCTTATCAATATTTTTAAATGGCGTTAATTTTAATTAGAATAATTGTTCCGTTATATTATTTGTTTTGCATATAAATTAAATACACATATATTAAATACTGTAAAATATTTTGCTCGTAGTTAAACAGTTTATATTTGAATGTAGAAAATAACTTATGGCAATATAAAGAATAGCCGGATGGTCCTTAAATGATGTCTGCGCCCTCACGATCAATGGGGTAAGGAGAAACACGACGCCGATGCAACAGGGTGTCTTCAATTTTGTTGAGGGTTGGATATCATGACGATATTGTGTTGCTGATTTGTTGTTGAATAGGGAGAAGCGTCCTCCAAAATAAGGCGACGAATATTATAACAATCACTCGGACATGTCACTGTTATACGTTCAAATGTTGGTTTAGCTTACATTGTATACAAAATTGTCCTTACGGCGCGCGTCTTAGACAGCCTCTGAGTCCAGCTCCTAGCCTGCTCGTATGGCTTAGATACAAGCGGAACTGCTACTACTGATAGGAGACGGGGTGATGGCTGGTTACCTGGCGCCTGGAAATCAGTGCGTTGGGTAGATGGGACTAATCGGTATGTGAAGACTGCTCCTCTAAAAGAAGGATAACTCTGATTCCAAACATCCGCTGCCATACCCACTCATAGCAAAAGCGTCAGGAGTTAACCCTGAAGACAAATCCGAAGTCAGAGTTCCCAAGGCAATCCGATCCCGTAAACAGCAACGTACTAGCAACTTCTGCGACGGCACTCGAACCATGTGTACTGGCGCTTGCCTTTCCAATAGACCATTACAGCGACGTGGAAAAGTATGGTTTGCCGCATGGGTTACAGCTTGCCATCCATACTCACTTACCCGGGCTTTGTGCTCTCAAGAGGCCACTCCAGTTTCGCTAAGCAGCGTCAACGAAACACGGGAAGTAGCAGTCTACCGGTTGTAAGTTTATATACTCAATTGGCATAGAGTCAGACGACAGGGGCTCAATCCGACGGCTAAAGAGATCTCACTGGGTGACTACCTCCCACTTTCTGCTGGGCGGTCCCCAGCCAGTAAGGTACTGCCCCGCCATTGTCGGTTAACCTCACTGGGTGAGTGGGATTTTGGGTCAAAACTAACAAGTGGTTAGACAACTGTACACAAAGTAATTGAAAAATTTAAATTCCTACTCTGAAATTGGGCACATGAAACGTTTGGACAATTACACCAGACTTGTTTGACGATCTGCAGGAAGAAAAGGATGCTCATAGCCGTCTTTGACAAAGAACGGAGCAGACTGCAGATGGACATCATCGCCCTTCATGGAACCAGGCTCCCAGAAACGGGTTATGTTAAGGGAGAGCAAACCATCAGAGGTTAGAGAACACGACGCAGGATATGCAGTTAGAAAGAGATTATTGGGTTCCATAACCCCACCAGCAGAAGTAACAGAGCAACCCTGTCTCTCCGATTGCAAACGTCCTCAGGACCACATTCAGTCTAATCAGTGCATACGCACAAACTTGGCATCCACAGCAGAGGCAAACAACAAATTCTACGACGAACAGAGAGTTGCTATAAGGAGAAATCTTGACAAAGAACTGCTGTTCATCACTCCTGGTTGAAACGCCAGAGTAGGTGTCGATTACAATTTAGACAATTCCTGCAAAGGCAGCCAGGCTTCGTTGCATTCAAAGACCCCGCAAAGGCTTTCGGTATGATCAGTAGGCATGGCCTCTTCAATATCCTTCCCAATATCGGCTGTTCGTCCAAACCTCTCGACATCATCAGATCCTTCCACGAAGACACGAAAAGTCCCGTTTTCTGACGGCTCAATATTAACTGCCTTCAAAACACGGAACGGAGTGAAACAGGGAAGCGTCCTGACTCCCATCTTTCATGGAATCTTCTTTCGATTACAATTGCTACCGCACCTGCTTGGCTCAGTTAATCACTCTGAAATAAACGAGAATGGCCAGCCCGGGCTAGAGCTCTATCATCATGGGTTGTGCGTCAGTAACATCTTCTTCAACACAAAGCATCAGGATCGAATCTCCTATTGACTCCTGCGATTGATAGGCTAGCATCTGCTGGACCTGCTATTCACCAGACCTGTCAACCTTTTCAGCAACAAAATCATTCGCAGGTGCCAGAAATACAATTGTGTTAGTGATCACTATTTGGTGTGCAGCGATCTGAAACTACTTACAAAGAGACTGCACCGTACGCGAAAGAAGGGCAGGCCTGGCATCGACACCAGCAAAACGATTGATCAAGACAAATGGAGGAGTTGGAGCATGTGGGAAGGATTCTCTCCGTTGCTCATGCAGAAGGCCGATGGCAACACTTCAGAGATGCTTGTACAACGCCACCATGTCCACATTTGGCAAAAGGACCAGCAAGTCAGCTGATTAGTTTTAAGCCCACTCTGAACAAATGACACCAATCAGCAAGAAACGCCTTTACAGCATACAAAATCAATCCCAGTGAGCAGAACCTCTAGGTTTTCCGTGCTGCTCGCGGCAGAGTGCAGCATTGTGCCCAGCAATGTGTTACCGTGTAGTAGCTTCCGTGCCAACATATCCACTATAGGCATAATGTTCGCCCTCAAACAACTTCAGGATAAATGTAGAGAGCATAGGCACCCACTCTTCGTTGTTTCAAAGACCTCACAAAAGGTTTCGATTTGG
>JAVFBX010206813.1:0-12212 GCA_034783855.1 Mopalia kennerleyi
TATTACTGTGGAAAACCGGGAAGAAACCTCGTAAAAACTACCCCCGCGATTGCCGGAGCCACATAGTGTGACTCACTCATATACCAGAGGGTCGACAGTCGAACTCAATCTCGTGAACAGTTCATCAAAGTAGGCATTAGAAAGCGCACTCGCTAATCACTACGCCACAGCCGCAGGCCCATAACAATAGGAATTGATAACTGAGGAATATATAATCATTTTCACTTATGTGGTAAATGTTAGATAATATTGTACTGAAATTTTATTTATAACAACGCTTCTTTATATTTTTTCTAGTTATATAGAAAAACTATGAATTAACAGGCCTTTTATCAATGTGAGAGCTGTTTTGTCCACAAATACACTCGATGAACACATAATTCTGCTATCCAAATGCATTTAATTAGAGGAAACTGACAGTATGAGAATTGGAGATTAGAAAAACAAACATCTAGCCAGTGGTCTCATCTTGTCAACTTTACCTTATTATGGGAAAATATCCTTTACAAAGATTCGCCAAAACTTGTAAGGATTCCAGTCTGACGGGTAATGGCTCTACATATAAAGAGTTATCTCCCTCTACGAGACTTCGTTCTTGCGGCAGAATGTTTTTGACACATAACTTAATGACCCATGAGGTTTCCTTAGCATAAGCTTGTAGAGACTGCTCTGAGAATACAGGAGTTATGGTTCCTGATGCTGTGCCTGGAGTTGTTCCCCCTGATAGATTACCAACACTTGGTGGCGCTTGTTGAATTGCTGACTCACTATCAGCAGCAGCATTGTCAGCACTTTGGAAACCAGAATCAGCAGTGGTTTTCAGAGCATCAGTGGTGGTTGACGGCTTGGAGTCAGAAGCAGTGTGAAGTCGCCCAGTCGCTGGTGGTCTGGGTGGAATAATTATATGACAAATTTCTAACAATGGTGGCTGAACTGCTGCCATGGACCCCAGGCAAGTCAAACAGGCAACACGGATATTAGGATCTGAATAAATATTTGAGAAAAATAAGGAAAGTGTCGTTAAAAATAAATTGTTTAAATGTAGCTTAAACAGCTGAATGATTCAATTTGGAAACCACTACCTATTTTCAGGTCTGAAAGCCTTGGCTCATTTTACATTTAGTTGTCATAGTAATTTCACATTCAAAACATACATAGTCATACAAAAAGTGGTAACAGCTGAACAATAATCAATGTTACAGTAGAACATTTAACAAATCATATAATCTAGTTTTAGCATCAAGCACAATTTTGGAATCCTAAAATTATATTTTATTTTTTACCGTTTCACAGTCAAAGACAGATGACTAGGGAAACAGTTCTTGTGGCAAGAAATTAAATAAAAATCTGAAGTACATGTATGATAAATGTTTTACCTCTGTGATGTAAGAAATGCCTGATCTGTTTTATAACCCGTGAGAGTAGACCAGGGTTTAATCTGTGGTAAGACACATTGGCCACCAAGGTAGCTATACACTGAAACACAATATGGGGTATATATGTGAATAACAGATAATAGATCGACCAACTTTGACATGACACAGACAGAAAAAGGCAGGCTTCTAGCTGTAAAATACAGCTAGTTGGGAGCTAAATGATCTGTTTCAGGGACTATAAGATGACCTGCAAAATGTCCTCAGTGAATAAACCAATTTAGTTGTTCTGCAATGTTTTAAAAGATGCATAACATTAAGGAAAAGAGCAACAAAATTTTCGCATCATTTTACCATTTTATGAAAGAAGATGTTTTTCAGTTAAGTCATGAACATCTTGTCCTGCTTCAAAAATAACATTCGAAACAGATGTTATGAGTTATGTAAGTGGTACATCGATTGTTCGTTTGTTTGATTGGGGTTTAACGTCTTACTCAAGGGTATTTCACTTATATGACGACGGATTGTCCACTTCGCAATATTCCTTGCCCTTTTTATGGTGGAAAACCGAGAGGAAACCTCGTAAAAACCACCCTTGCGATTGCCAGTCACATCTTGTGACTCACTCATATACCTGAGGGTCGACAGACAGACTCGATCCTGTGAACGGTAAATCGCAGTAGGCATTAAAAAGCGCGCTCGCTAACCACTACGCCACGGCCACAGGCCAGTGGTACATTAAGGTGAACGGCCCATCTAAATAGGATCAGCTGGCTAGCACGCTAACCACGACAGTAGCCATTTAAGTAACATTTTCTTATTCACAGTAAGACTCACCTTGATCAGCTGGGTGATGGTCAATGGGAAATTCTCAGCCACCAATCCCAACAACAAACACCTGTGTACTTCCTTCACCATTGACCCTAACACCACAGAGTATGGGGTGAAGGCAGATGTAAACTGTACACTGAAAATAGTTTAAAAACATACCAGGTATCATCACACAGCCAAACCTTCCCTGTACTTTATTATCCTGAACCAGAAAGTTCTACATTGCATTCAGTAACAGCCTGATCAACTTTCAGCTACTCAAATGATTATTTGCTTAACACAAATTACTTTAGATGTACATGTACAGTTTGTTGAATTTGCTTGTTTCATTTGGGTTTTACTTATATGATGGCATATCAACCAAATTGATTGATTGATTGATAAGTGTTTTGCACCGAGGTTAAGGGTTATCGCTTATATGATGGCGGTGTATTTCAACAGAAATTGGCACTAGCATAACCAACATGTGAAGCGTTTCCATAACATTAGAGAGTAAACTGGTTCCTTCAGTGCTAAATAAAGACAGCATTGCTACTGGTCAAACAAACTGCCCTTAGCCAGAGTCCGCATACCAACCAAAAGGATGAAGAAACCCATCTTTAAAGTCACTGACACCAAAGGACAATACAAGTGGAAAAACAAAAACCATTAAGAGATCTGTTTCAGGGACTAGAAGATGACTTACAAAATGTCTTGTTTTAGTGGCAAAATGTCCTCACTGAATATCAATTTAATTGTTCTTTTTTAAAAGATGCATAAAATTAAGAATAAGAGCAACAAAATTTTGCATCACATTTACCATTATATGAAAGAAGTTGTTTATCAGTTTTGCCCTGCTTTAAGAATAACATTCTAAACCCGACGCTAAAAACTCACCTGTCCTCTGCTGCAGCCAGAAAGGGTTTGCTACCATCAACGAGAGCTGTTAGGGCTGATAACGCTCCCATACGACACTGAAACAATCATAGTTTATCATGTATTACAACAGGACATAATACCAATCAATCATAGTTTATCAAATATTACAACAGACTAAATGTATGTTAAACCAAGGGGACATAATATGAATCATTATTTGCTCGTTTGTTTGATTACGGTCAAATGCATTTTTAAGGGTATTTGACCCTTACCCTATAACAAGGAAAACACCCTCAACACTGCTGGCTAAAAACAAGAAGAACTATAAAGTAGATACACATAAATGTCAAACTTCAACAGGATAATTTGTTTTACTTAAGTAACACCAGCAGACTTTCTTAATAAAATGAACAATGAATTCTGAACACACCATGTTGTATATTAGATGATCTAATTCAATATACAGCCAGAACGGGTTTGCTACCATCAACAAGAGCTGTTAGGGCTGATAACGCTCCCATATGACAATGAAACAATCATAGCTTATCAAGTAATGCAACAGACTATGTATGTTAAACCAAGGGGACATATTAAATATGAATCATTATTTGCTTGTTTATTTGTTCAGGGTTTTATGTGTTCTTTAAGTTATTTGACCCATACAATATAACAAGGAAAACACCCTCAACACCACTGGCTAAAAACAAGAAGACTATAAAGTAGATACACATTAATGTCAAACTTCACCAGGATAATATGTTTTACTTAAGTAACACCAGCAGAAAATCTGAATAAAATGAACAATGAATTCTGAACACACCATGTTGTATATTAGGTGATCTAATTCAATATACATATGTACAAGGAATATGAAAGCAGAGAACACTAAATTAACCTCTGTATGGCTGCAATGGCTCTACACAACTGCCGGCTACAGTGTGTTATGTACAAACAAAATACAATAAAGCCAGTTTTATCCAATTTGAGCATCCTAGCCCTGGACAATGCACTAGTGACAGAGTTTCTACTGGCTAGGTGATTACCTTTGGAGATGGGTCTTTTAGTGCTGATGTAATCAGAGTCAAACGTGGCCCTTGGCTGCCAGAGCTTGGGGTGTCTGGTAGAAATGAGGACCAATAACCAAATAATACCTTCCTGTCAGACACCTGTACACAAACAAAAATTAAATATATTTTGAATGGTTTTTGAGAAACACATTAAGAAAATATGATCTTATGAGATACCTGTACAAAAACAGACAAATTTAGAGTGGTCTTTGCGAAACACAACAGATTATAACATGAAAAATTCTTAAATCTTGCCCAGATTTTTTTAAACCTGAAAATATCAACTTTTATCAACTTTTCCCTAGTTTCAATTTTGTGAACCTGAAAGTAAAAAAAAACTTCCCACTCACTTGGGAAATCTAGCTTGGAAAATTTAACAAAATATAGTTATTATTTATTATAAATGATAATTGCCATTATTGCTGAGAATCCAGGTGTATTAATAAACTTGTAAGCTACATTTTACGGAACATGTTAGATGATTATGTAATGCTATTGCTGGAGTTCAAGAAAAGCATGAAACTAAAATCTTAAGAGATCCGAGACACATGTTGGACTTAAGTTTTTAACAACATTTACAAGTGGTGTAACATAATTATTCAATTTCTAGATAACCGCTTCTTGTTTTGTGATAGATCATAATGTTTGGATACATATGCCTGTATCGTATTTACACCTGATGACAATACAGGTATATGTATCGGAACGTTGTGTTCTATCACAAAACAAGAAGTGGTTATCCAGAAGTTTATATCGTATTTCTTACATATAATATGCAAATGAAACTATGCACACAAACTCTACAATAACTCACCTTTATAACTGCGTGAAGACATCCAAAAGCCCACTGTCGTAATCGAGTATGAAGTGACCTAGTTTTAAACAACTGACCTCCTTCTGTGTCAGAAAAGTCAGATTCAGATGTACTTAAAAATGACCAAGGTGGGAGGAGTGAGTTTGTGATGTCACTTTCTTCTGAAAGTGTTGACCCAGCCTGATTGGCTGAAACTGTGTCAGTAGACCTGTCACTCAAACTATCATCTTTGGCTGATCCCTCCTCTTTCCCCTTCTTTTTATTAGCTCTTCTTTTCCTGGGTTTCTTCCCATCTCCTTTAGGGTTCTCTGTTTTTTTATCACTCGTCTCAGACTTTGACTCTGGTGCCACAGACTTGCTTGTGGTTGGTTCAATCTGTGGTAGAGGGGTGGGATACAAACTGGCAGGGATTTGAGCTGGCTGACTTAGAATCCCATGTAACATGAATGCCTACAATAAAAGCAGATAAAAAATAAATTCCAACAAAAAGCCACCAGCCTTGCATATCTCCCTACATGTATTTTCTAAATAAAACAGAAGATTTACTAATTGTTTTCTGTTCGTATTATATGGACTGTCTGAAGCATATTATTTTTGATATTGTGGGTTGAACTGACGGTACATTTAATGCAATTTGTACCTATTTATTAAACAAATTATATGAGCATATTTATTACTGTCAATGGCCCAAAATATAAAGGTAACCATGTCACTGACACCAAACTATGATTTAATTCAATTTCGACTTATTTATTAAATAAATTGTATGAGCATATTACTGTCAATGTCACAATATACATTGTAAATGTGTAAAGGTAACCAGGTCACTGACACCAAACAATGATAAGATACTCACCCTTAAAGCTGCTAGAATTGGTCCCAGGTGTTGCTCAGGTACAGATTTGGTGACCAGTAGAATGTTCTGTATTCCTCGTATAGCACAGATCACCGTCTGAACATTAAACATAAACAGTTCATGACCACGTTCATGACCAGAGTATGGGACGGAGTATTAATGTTAAAGGCTAATTTAACTCATATTGCAGCTTGTAACAAGTTTTTCAATGAGATGTTTTTCATTTTCCAGATTTGCAATTTCAAGTTTTCAACAAAAGAGCGGATTCCCAGTTAAATTATACTGACCAACACACAACCACTACATGTACATTTTCCAGGGAGTGAATGAATAGTGACACAGGTACCAGTGTGTACAGGTTTAGTGTGTCTGTCAAACTTCAGGAAACTTCCAAATGCATTGGACAGAAATAAAGTAAATGTAGCAATTTATTTGCTGGAAAAGTCACATTTTTTAAAATAGTTAATTGTTTTTACTAATGATGAAGGAATATCATGAAGAGAACAATTATACATGTATCTATCATTTCAGTTGAGCTTTTTAGACAACTGTTTATCTATTAAGATTAGACAACATTTGGAACATAAATGTCATTTTCCTCAGACATAGTATACAGCTTTTTGTTTGTTTGTTTGATTGGGGTTTAATGTCATACTTAAGGTTATTTCACTCACATGACGATGTGTAAGCCTAATGGGTGAAACAAACCACCCTGAACAACAATGGCAACAAACAAAGAAAAGAGAGACAATCACAGGACAGAATACGATGACATCACAAACAGGTCGGCTACAAGTTGCCTTTTAGCTCCGAGAGCACCAGGGCCCAAGAAGCTTTCTTGCAACACTCTGCATTAGATATAGGTACAAGTATGCAACAGAGGTGTAATCCCCTGTCTAGCAGATTTATACTCATATGTATCACAAACATGTAAGTTATTGCGATTGGTTACCTTACAGTAGACGACTTCATTAGAGCTGGTTGAAGGTGGTGTGTGCAGAGCCTTGAGAAAAATGTTAAAACACCTCTCCAGATACTGGTTGTCTAAATACTGGTAACCCGGTGTTCTGCGAATAATAAGTAAAAAGTCATCTTAGAGAATGGCACATTGTAAGAAAGAGAATAAATCTTTTTTTAATCAATTTGTATATTCTATATTGTAGACCAAGGCAACACAAAACAAACAAAAGCTCACTCAGTCTTGTTTATATAACACTAAAAGTCTTGTTTACATCTGCAACATAACCTGGGGTAAAACCTGAAGGATAGGAGATATTATTGAAATTAAAAAGTATTTTTCTATTGTAAATAAGAACAGAAACTAAGTCAGAAAATTGTGTTGACTGTGACTTTAGTAACTTATAGATGACAGTTTGTCTGAGGGATCTAAAGGTAATGGACATTCACTGCTGACAATTCTGTAGTGGACTCCGGTGGTTGCGGATATGGGAAATTTGATATGCTTGAAAAGCAGCTATACACATTTATTATATTCCAAACAATGAGATAGTGATAACTATCATTGAGATGTACTGATATTTGTGGTACAATTCTGTGAAGATATGGTTTTTGATATTTTCTCTGTGGATGGAACTACTTTTTTGAGTTGTCTCCCCCTTCTGGAGCAGTCTCATGGGTTATTTCTTTCAACCATTTATAGAGCAACATTTATGGTATTCAAACTTTACTATAAAATATTCTTTATGTCTCTATGGTTAAGCCAATTAACAAAGCATGAGACTCAACATTCTGGTATTCATTTAACTCAAACATGTAACTGAAGATGTTCTCTTTTGGTATTCAAAGACTCTAAGTACCAAATAATAAGCTCAGAAAATTTCAGTTATCTAGCATAAGTATGTCTCTATGAATGGCTTATTTACAGAGAATGTGACATAACTTGGTAACACGATATATTATTGTGTATTAAGAGTTTTAACAGGCAGAACACCCCTGTAGTGTCTTTCTTACACAGAGTTAAATGTACACCATACCTCATACAGATATTCTCTAAACACTGAACAGTTCCTCGGAGTACATCTTCATCTTCAGCTGTTGTAGACTGCTGAGCTAACTGAATCAAAACGCCTTCCTCTCCCAGTAAACATTTGTGAAACTGTCAATGAACAATACATCTCACATGTTACCAATACACCAACCCCTTGATTTTTGTTTTGTCCTTTGTATCGCTTCAAAAACATTAAAAGCCAGACAGAAGTCAAATTATCGTGGAATACATGTACAGGTAAGAGATAATTTTCACAAGACATAATGTTATTCTATAAATATTAAATACACAAAGGTTGAAAGCTTAAGATTGATTGATATGTGTTTAACGCCTTGTTTAAGGGTATTTCACTTATGATGGCGGTGTATTCCAACAATAATTGACACTAGCACAATTAAAATGTGAAGCATTTTCCATAATGTTGGAAAGTCCTAAGTAAAGACAAACAAAGCTTAAGATAAGCCTAACACTGTATCAAATGTATTAGTCCTATTTCTTCACAATGACATACGTGAACTCACATTTTTTTTTTACGAGTGTTAACAAATTTAATTATAATCTAACGCAACTGTTCAACTGCTTTAAAATATGAAGTAGTATGTAAAAATCATGATAGTATCTACATGTGTAAGATAATGGTCACTTAAAACAACACTTCAAAAAGAAAACATGAAAAGAAACCAGGAAAGTGAGAAAGAAAATCGTAAAATTCAATTAACAGATCAGATGGTGCAGTCGGAGTACTGCAAAAAATAGAGAAGCGAAAACCTTTTTTTTAAATTTTGATCCTTTTCAGTTTTCAAATGTATATTGTTTCAAGCTTAGTCATTTTAAAATGGCCTGTTTGAAGAGAGCATAGGTTTCAAAATGATTTATAAAATATTACCTTGGATAGTTTTCCAACATTTTCGTAAAGTAAAGCCGACAGAGCTTGTAAACAGTCTGGAATTGTCCAGGGTCCACATCTTTGTAGAGCAGTCAAAACAAAGTCTAAACAGTTGTGGAGATTCTGATCTGTTATTGAAAGCTGTAAATAGAACAGAAGTAAACCTTAGTGGTTAGGACAGATAACAACACTTGTCTCATCTCAACTGAAATTCTGTGATCAGAACATACATATACCCTACCAGGCCTGTGCTGCAATCTTTTCAGGCATAACTGTAAAATCTGTCCTTCAACATATAAATTATCATTACCATGTGCAGCTGCTTTGCTGATTTTGTTAAAACATTAATGTGCATTTATGTTTGTTTGTTTGATTGGGGTTTAACGTCATACCATAGGCTTAGTTAGAGACCTGTCCACCTGCAGATTTCTAAATATGGTTAAAATGACAGGCAGAAATTTTGAATATTAACCTGGGAAAGATAGGAAAATGGAAAATTTTGACAGGTAGAATTCTTCAAAATAGGGATTTATGACAGTCAGATATCCAATCCTAGCTAAGACACTGCGTCATACTCAAGGGTATTTCACTTATATGACAACGGATTGTCCACTTCACACTGTTCCTTGCCCTATTATGGTGGAAACCAGGAAGAAACCTCGTAAAAACCACCCCCTGCGATTTCCCGAGCCACATCTTGTGACTCACTCATATACCTCATGGTCGACAGACAGACTCAATCCTGTGAACAGTACATTGAAGTAGGCGTTAAATTGGTCAAAATCAGTAGCAAAATGCAAATTTAGCAGAACACTGCAAACAATTTGGGAAGCCTATAAATCAGTTCTCCTAAAATAAGTTTGCATAACCATGGAAAGACCCCAATCAGTCAGTTCTCCCCAAAAGCACAGGCCTGATTACACCTCATTAAAGAGTTTATTAGATTGTGAATATACACAATTAGCACTATTAAGCAGAGGTATATACATGTTGAAAGGCTTTGGAAATTAGGTATTATGGTACAATAATGAATGAGGGTATTGGTTATCCTTGTTATTAGAACTCAAGATGTTAGGGGATAGTTTAAAGTAGCACAGGGAAACATGAAGACAACAGTTGGCTCTGTATGGAGAGTCTATTGAAAGGTCCAGATGTACGGAACCAGAAATGAAAATTGTACCTACCTGTTGTCTGGCAACAATATTGATGATTAAATGGCAGACTTTGGTGATCAACAACTCTCGGTGGAATGGAACCAATGTAGGTAACTTTTCCACAAGACGATTACCATCCTGAACAAGAAGTAAAATAAAAGATGACATCAAATTATTACTGAACTACAGAAAATACAACACAGTGGACAGGTAAAGATTAACCATTATACCAGGGTTTGTACGATTTGTTCAAACTGTGATAAAAGTATTATATAAAAGGGCTATTGGGGTTAAGAGCTCAACCATCTCAACCATTTCACTGTTCAAACTACTAGGTTACGGCCTACCACCCAACACTTCTCTTCACCCGGAAACCCTGAGGAATTCCAAAGATCTATAATTTCCATCGCTTCAAGGCAGTAGATGATTACAATCACACATTAACTGCATTCTTCATGATTACCACTTTCTAGTCATTTAGTACCTAAACCGTTTCACATATAATTGTTTCCTCTTGTCAATATTGTCACTGATGTATGTGATTTTAAATAATTAAGAAAAGCATAAACAATAATGAAATATTATCCCGTAAACATGATACACTGTTGGGCCTGCTAAATGGCTGCAAACTTTAAGAAGTTGTCCTGTTCTTTTTTTGCCTTCAGAATTTTCTGTCCAGGCTTTAAATAATCGGTACATTCAAATCCGTTGCTGTGACATGTCTATCTTAAACTTATAGTAAAATACATGACCATACATGCTTCTCTATTTCATGACTGCTGTTTAATGTACTTTCATTTGACTGCATTCTTTTTATCATTATTCTAGATTCACTTGGGATCTATAGGCCCAATATCTAAACTGGGTTATAGACTTACGGAGTATATATAACATATACATTTATATTTTGAATTAGATAAATGAGAGATAATGCATGAGTGAACAAAGGTTATACATGGTTATCTCCCTTGCACATTCTTCTTTGTCAGACCACACAATGCAGATTTAACATTTGGTGTCTTAAAGAAGAGAGCCTATCTCGGTAATTGCAGTATTCATGATACAATGGCAGTCCGTGGTGCTATTAAGTTGAAGAATGATTAGACAATACAGACTTCTGATTATTAAAATTTAATACGGATAATGCTTATTTATAGGATTTGGAATACATGTAGCTCAGTCTGTAGAGTGTTGGGTCTGTAACCCAAGGTTTGTTTGTTTGTTTGATTGGGGTTTAACGTAGTACTCAAGGGCATTTCACTTATATGACGACGGATGGTCATATTGTGACTCACTCATATAGCTGAGGGTTGACAGACGGACTCGATCCTGTGAACGGTACATTGAAGTAGACGTTAGAAAGCGCACTCGCTAACCACTACGCCACAGCCGCGGCCCTGTAACCCAAGGGTCCCGGGTTCGAATCCTGATGGAGGCAAGCAGCTTTGTGTCTCTTCATTTATTAAAAATATATATAGGAAGCTTGTTGGAAGGTTTTTTCTTTTTTGGGAGTTTAGGATAAAAAAAACTTGCAACCTAAGCTGCAGCATAGTCTTAACTAAAGTCCCGTCCACCTTTCATCTGATTTCATCTGAAATTCTTAACTTTTACATGGGAAGGACAGGAAAATTTGAAATTTGGACAGGCAAAATTTCTCAGAATAGGGATTTCTGTCTGGAAGATTTTCAATCCTAAGTAAGACCCTGAAGACTTTTATACTTTCTCAGATGTAAATTCAAGAGTCGTAAGAATGTGTAATGCATTGGTTATGAATATTCTGATGGGTTCAGACATCTGACATCATTATATGATTTTTGTTGAGAAATATAAAGATCACCCAAAACGTGACATCCAGGCCCTGAGGGTTTTTTACAACCTCAAAAATACCCTGACGAACCAAATTCACACCAGGCTCGTCATAATGACGAATTTAAAATATTTAATTCGTTTTTACATATCCGATTAACTCACTGTAGTATGAGCCAGCGAGCGTTAAACATTGCTTTATCGCCTACAATGGTTACTCGCTGCAATAAATGTGAAAGTGTAGAGACGAGGTTCGGAGTATATATAGGTCATTAACCTTGTTAAAAATATGGAAATATGGTTCAAGTATCTGTTGCTAATGGGCTATTTTTTTCTCTGCCACTATGACTGTAAACTTGAAATTTGAGTGCAAGGTCCTGTAACTTCCACTTTTTAGGTATGTTTACCTTTAGCCCTGATATGACTGAGATTACATATATGCATATACAGACTAACGTCTTAATCTCAGTCATGGCGGGCCCTTCATCTAAATCATACTCGCCAGTCAGCTTCCAACATCCTAAATTTGAAAGTAGACTCGTCCGAGAGTGATGTAATG
>JAVFBX010206824.1:0-12212 GCA_034783855.1 Mopalia kennerleyi
CACAGAGTTAACGGCAATCAAAATATTATATACGGATTGAAATTTACTCATTTGTTATTTGTGGTAAGAAACTAGTAATTTTTACTTATTGAATAAATGCTATTATGTTTGGATATCATAACAAAGTTGTTCGAAAAGTGTCCCAGGGTAAAATCCCTATACCCTCACAAAGAAATTATATCGGGAGTTATAGCGTTGTATAACAATGAGTTTTATCAACCGGATCCACGACTGGGTTTTTACATAACCGACCGGCCCTAATTTTGTAATGATGTACTGTTACTTAGAAAGGTCATCGTCGCATTTTCTTTAAATAATATATTTAGGAATATTTTAGCATCTGGAAACCACCGGAGATAGGCAGATTTTAAAGAAAAGATACTCATCAATATAACCAATGCATTCATTATTGAATACATTTGTTTAAAGAGTATGTAAACAAAAGAAGTCCAGTAAGCCTATTATTAAAAATGATGTTTTGAGTGTTAAGATAGCTAGCTTTCGTTATCGTGTGAGAATTTTAACTCAAGTTTGCTAGAGTCATGCTTTATCGTTTCTATCTCTATATCATTGACTGTTATTAAACAAATGTTCGGGGTAATCCCCACAAAGACAAAATGTCTGTTAATTAATTGACAAAAAATATGTTAAGACTTAGAAGAGCATTTCTTGAAAAATAATAAAGGTAATAAAGAAACGATATGCCATTAAAAATATACCACACTTTAGTTAGCAGCATGAGTTACCGGGCTCTGGCCAGATTATCAGCACACGCAGAAAATTTTAATTATTCTTCTAACAGCCCATCTATCCAGGCTCACTTTAATTTGAAATATTTTCTATCGGAAAGAGGTTAATATTGTGGGGTCAATCTACATATTAACCAGTTAATGCCAATAATATGAACCCCTACAAGAGAGTAAATCTATTTTCATATTATTTGAGATTTTAAAGAGTGACCAGTAAGCAGCTAGTGTTGTCTATGTTCCTTGGACGAGTTAATTTTATATAATATAGTCATAAAAATTTTGAGGAACGAGAAAATTGTACGCGAATCCGCAACCAAATCGTAGTGAACACAAGCTACTGGATCGGCGTATTAATTTGTAATAGGCGGCTAGACTAATGCGATCCTATGCCAACACTCGCAATACTATGTTAATGATGTTGCTACTGTTTTAGGCAGGAGTTTGTTAGCATTGTTAAAAAATTACGTATTTTGAATTTTTAACTTTGTGTAAATTATTTATTAGATGGTGTTTAAATCCACATTTTGAAAACATTGAAAGAAAAAAAAGGCCAAATAGTCATTAACAAATGTGGATAAATTAAATAAATGATTCGATATATTTCTAAAAAAATTAATCACACTGGCACTGATTAATAAAACATGATGTCTCATCTCACGTCATAGATCAACTCCCAGATTCTAATTAGATCTTAATTCGATATATTGCTACAACCTGGGATATAGTATGTAACTATACGATATCTGAGTTACAACTTATAGCCTTAATAGCAGGTACTGACTAACTTCATTTGCCTGAATAAAACTTCTTTCTTGCGGTAACACACTATTTTAGTTATTAATATACTTTCCCCAAAAGGACACAAATTGAACTGCGGATGATCGTGCTCGCCACCACAATACAAGAAGTGTAATTATGCAGGCTAAAGAAGTATATTTGCAGACCATAGAAAAGGAATAAGACAAGGATATATGGATAAACTAGGATTGGGTATTTATTATAGAGTACAGACATAGGGGTTCTTGAGTCCTGAGTGAGAAGTGTTCTAGATATAAACCAGTCCTATAAAAGACCAGCCACTATAACTCACTATTAATACACATGTCTTTTGTAACACTCATTTAACAAGAATGGTGCAAATCTACTCTCCGTGTAGAAAACATAGGGTAAATAAATGTGAAATAATAAACATTCATGCTATGTACATTTTATATAAATCATCTAGAATAAATCTTGTGGATTATAGTCAACTTAGAATAAAATATGATTAAAACACTTTGAAGATTTGTGCATATAACAACACAATAGCTTTACCAACAAACAATTAGTTTTCCTGGAGAGGCCATGAAATAAGTGGGAGTGGTGACAGGTCTGCTTTAAGAGTTGGCAGTTCTATCAGCTCTTCATACAAAACATAGCCAAATATGACCCTTGGCTGGGGGCTATATTTACAGGGGGAGATCAAGTTTGAATGACTCAAAGCTCAGTGTATTCAACAGGGTGAACCTTGTGAAAAGCTGCCAGCCTGCTTCTTGTTCCACTTGACAGGGTCTGCTGGGTGGTCCTAGAAAACAGTAACCAACCAGCGATAATAGGTATACACAAAATAACCCACAAACAAAGGATAGGGTGGAATGGACTAAACCGTCCCTGCTTCCCCCATTATAATGCTAAAATATCACTAACAAAGAGATAAACAATTCACCCTAAGTGAATTAATTTCCTGGAAGGATTAGATAACCTTACAAAGAGTGTCAGAATGTCTAAATAACTTAGTTGAAATATTATGTTAGTAATTATGAGAGTTAACTGGATGTGTTCTATGTAGCACTGTGAGTGTTTTCTGTCCTTGTCAGTGTGTATTAGCAGAGAGAATCTAGCCAGACCATAGTTCACTGCCATAGCTCCTCTCAAACCACAGCTACAATCAATATCCAACACACAGCCTTTGAAGCTCAAAGGCAAACAGAAGCGATTAGCTGCGCTGAATTCAGGCTGTGAAGTCAGCTTCACAAATACTCTGTTAACAGCAGCTGTATGGGGTCTCTATCCAGTCAAGTTCAGCCCCAGATCCCTCCTAGATCCACACAGCATTATAGCAAAATGTCTACACCAGTTCACTTCTTTGAGAGCTTTTGTTAACCCCAGTGCCAAAGACTTGAGGACAAAGGCTACTGTTCTCACATACTGGCTTTACAGAGGCCTTTATTAAATACAGCACAGAGATAATTAATGGCACACTAGTTCAAATGTTATCACCACATAGCTTCAACATAAAGGACTTCACACCTAACACTTTACATAGTATCAATTACAAACACATTACTTAGTTGGTCCAAAACTTTTAGTAAGTTTATAAAGAAACATTTGTCAAATATTGAAGTCCACTCTCTTCTGTTTCTGACAATACGCGGTCTTCAGACCTTCATCACAGCACAAGGGTAACAGAGAAAAAAAAATAGTATGTAAAAGAAGCACAATGCCAAAATCCATCTGGCTAACATATGGTGAATCCCAGTGAAGCTATCAGCTCTAACATCTAGAGGATACAGAACCAAGGAAAATCTCCTCTCCAGGCTACTTGTTCTCCATCAAATCTTTCTTCATGGGGCAGTCACACAACTCCAGTAACCTGATCACACAGTTTACAGTATTTATTTCCTACTTGGATGGGAAGGCGTGTGGAATCCCTGGTGTAGGGGTAGATAAAGATGGTGGAGACCCTGCCGCTGGGGAGGTGGGTGTTGAAGACTGTTGGCCAATAATTGGTGCTACAAACAGACAAAAATATCAAATTAATAACAATGACATCAAAACGTTTATCCATTTATTGCGAGATATCAGCACTTTTATGTAGACCAATTTTTTTTTATGGGCAAAAGTGAAGAAAAAAAAGAAAAAAAAATTATATGTACAGTGAAGCTAATCTGTTTATCAATACAGTAAAGAAAATTATTTAATTATAATTATTCAATCTGATTTGTATCAAAGGAAATGTGTTAGATGTTGATGTGAGTAGAGGTTGATTAAGATCAAGATTTAAACAATAGGAGCATTCAAGTTGGTTGAGCTGTCCGCTAACACCAACATACAACCCAATCAACTCAGACCAAGCAATGTGCTCTCTAAAGAAATAGATTTTCCTCTTGGATCTTTGCTAATGGATTATTCTCTCCAGATTTCCCCAGGAAACAATTTTCTTGAAGATCGATTTTATGGGAATCCAGCATCTGCCTGAACTAGATCTCAAGGGAGTAAGGTAGCAGGGACCTGTCCTTCATTTGTGTCTGCTGGTTTAATGTGGCATCAACCAGCAGAGAGAGTACAGCACAGCCACTCAGAACCAGTCAACTAAAGGTTTTTCACAGCGACAAGCAGCACTCTACATCCATTCTCAATGAGAGTAATCAACTGGCTACCCGCTCTACCAAAAGAATAACCTTTCAAAACAACTGAGAGAAAAGTCGTCTCTAAAACAATGAGTAGTGAGGTTAGGAAATAGCTTTAAGGCCACTTGAGCTCAGTGCCACTCTTTCTAAACACAATCTTTCATCAGAGGTATATGGGGCTTAACAAAAAGCAAAAGAAGGTTTAACTTTGTGAGAGGGAAGGACATGATAGAAAGATAATTGTGGGAGATCTGAGAAGCTCTGGTAATCTGTCTATGTTACAGCAGACAATCAGCCCGAACATAACAGCCCTCAGCCACAGCTCCTTTCAAATAGCAATAAGACTTTCCTGGTGAAAGATCCCAGAGGATTAGTCCAAACATCAGCCATCCTGTAATTAATGAGCCGCAGGACAAACTGCCTTATCAAATCTCACAGCTAATTGACTCAGCCAGCACAGCCTTCCACACTCAGGAAAAATAACATGGGACTCATTCCCTTCCCTTATATCCATCAACGATTTTCAATTCAATAAAAAGCCAGACAAATTAAATGAAACAAAATCCATTCACAGAACACACATTTATGACACAGGTCAGCCCTGCAACTCTCAACAAGCTCGACCTGAAAGTAACTGTTTTTCTCACACTTGAAATTGTTACTCATTCTAACCCCCAGAATTCTAATCAGTTATATAATTTGCTGATCACAAAAAGCACAATTCATTAACATTACAGGGTCATTCTCTTTTACAACTAAACCAGCACACAAGAATCCAAGCAATTATTTATAATTGCCAGAAGAGCAAAACAAAAGATGACTTTTAAAGAGACTGTAACACAGATTGGGAGAGTACATCTCCCATGCAGTAACAATCACAGGTATGGACAAATCTATTTTTTTCAGTTTGCTTCATTCCTAACCTAAGAGAGAGTAAATGATGAAACAGACCAAAGAAAACAAAACAAACCATTCTCATTTAAAAGACAAAATGAACAAATCAACAGACACAAAAAGAGAAAATAAAATAAGAAATATAAAAGTAAGAATCTTACCTCCATATGGCCCATACATTGGGAAGCCTCCGACCACATGGGTATGGTGATGTGTATGTACATGGCGTTGAGTCGGTGGGGATTTTGTACTGGTTTCTCGGAGTTTGTCAAAATTTGCCACGGGACCAGCTGTGGCAGGTTCCGAACCTTTCTGCATAGGTGAACTCCTGGCACTAGAGCGACCTTTTTCCTGGAGCTCATGGATTTTGTGTCCTTGATAATACTGTGAAGCATGATGCTGCAATAAGTCTACTGCTTTAGGATCAGAGTCTGGAGTAACATGCGGAACAACTTTAGGGCTAGGTGACCCTGCAGTGACCAAACTAGCCTTTCCCTTTTCCTCACCTTCCCCCTGGCCACTCCTATAACCTAACTGTGAAGGATGTAGGTAAGTTGGATTAGCATAGCCAATAACAGGGTTTATTCCTCTATACATTGGATGGTTTGGATCAAAGGGGATTTGGTGACCATAAGGAGACTGCATGTAAGGATAGGATATATAAGATGCATAAGGTGCCTGAGATTGGGAATTAGATGTTGGAGTGTTAGCCGAAGTAGCTGGGCTTCCACGAGCTGATGGGGGAAAACCCATTCTACTACGGGGATCATCTGTTCTAGCTTTGTCAGCCCTTACTTTATCCTCCCCTGATTTATTACTGTCACTGGTTAACTTCCCTGAACTACTATCTCTCACCTTAGAATCTGAGTTGTCTTTTTTATGTGAATCTGGATGATCAGAGCTACCAGAATGAGATTTATGATCACTGGTTAGTTTTTCAGAGTTTGCTTTAGCAGGAGATGGTTCCGATTGCTGCTGCTTCCCACTCGGATCAGATTTTCTACTTTCTGCAACCCGCTGCTGTTGAGACAATTTTTGTTGTTGGTAAAGTTGATATCGCCTTAAATCATCCTCGTTTCTATCCTGCATGCGTAACACAGCTTCATATTCCTGTTTTGATTTTTCTCTATCCATCTGAGGCTTAAGCTCTATGTTTTCTTTGATGATTTGGTGATTTTCCATCCGTTTATCTCTCAGGCTCTGCTCTCTAGCAGCACTTTCGCTGGAATGAACAACTGTAGCCGAGGGCCTACGTAAATCAGTTGGCCGGTCAGATGTTTTTGAATTAGGTGTTGATTGTTGACCATATTTTGAAGGTGTGCTTAAGTCACGCACATCATCATTTCTTTTTAAAGAGTCTTTACCATGTCCCCTCTCCTCAATTTTAAGTCGCTCTTCATGAGCTCGTTTCTGTTCCTCCATCATTTTTTCATTATGCTGCCTATACAGAGGATCTGTGTTCATATGGTGCATGTGGTAGGCGGGATCAACCCCATGATACCCGTAGGCTGCTAAATACTGATGATACTGAGGTTGGAGACTTTGTAGCGCATACACTTGTTGTATCCACTTCTGCTGCTGTACTTGATATTCTTGCATTTGTTGTGGTGTCATTTGCTGCCTTTGTGAGGGTCCAACTTCAGGTTGATGGGATTTTGGTTTATGGTCTTCGCTAGACTCATTTGGAGAGGTCTCAATCTCCTTTTTCACAATGTCCACATTCCTTGTTTTCTGGTCAGCTTCCTCCCTCGAGGGTGCCGCTGATTTTTTATTATTTTGTGACAAATTATGCGGCTGTTGAACATTAGACATCATATGTGGGTACTGGTGTTGTCCATAATAGGAGTACATACCATACTGGGACATGTTAGGATTTTCAGTCGACCCTTGAGATCTTTGTTGTGCACTTTTATCTTCCTTTTTAGATTCCGGTTCTTCTGGTTTGGATTTATCAGAAATGTCCTCATTACTAACGGGAGAACCACTGTCATTAGCATCAGAGATATCAGAATAAGCTGGGCTTTGTACATCATCATTAACTGGACTTTTCCCTTCAGGTGTTTTAACATGTAAAGGTGATCCAGTTTTAGCCAGGTCTCTAGTGGCAGATTGGGCCAGTCTAGGGCTATGGCTTGAGTCCATGATGTTTGGGGAAAGCTGTGAGCTCATACCACAAGAAGACACTGATCTTTGGGCTTCAGCTATAAGTTTAGAAGTTTCAGCCAGAGAAGCATCTTTTTTGATAGATTCTGAAGATTTTGGTGGTGATGATTTAATAACACCAGAGCGTTCACATTTCACAGATTCCTCTTTTTGGGCAACACTGTCTTTTGGATTAGATTTGACACTATCTTTTTCTTTGTTGCTCTTTTTCTTACTTTTTGGTTTCTTGTCTTTAAGACCAATTAAAGATGGATTGACATTGGATGGTTCACCCATTATGGTTGGCTTTGGCTGAATAGGTTTCAGAGAGGGCGACATTTGAGCGTGCGTAGAGACCGGACTTAAACTGGAATGGCTAACAACAGGAACATTTGATGATAGGGCAATCATCTGAGGAGAAGGGGCTGGCATAATAGGACGTGCTGATTTAGATTTACACTTGTCGCCCTTTTCACTTTTTGTAAGTTTTTCGCTGTCTTTCAAATTTTCAGATTTATTTGATTCTGATAGAGAAGCCAGTGAAGATGAAGGTGAGGTGGAGACAGTGGAGTTTGTAGAACTGGCAACAGATGTGGTAGCACTAGGGTTAGATGTGGGGCTTACAGATGTCACACCTCCTAGACAACCTATAGGACCGGCTCCTAACTGATACACTTGAGGAGATACAGTCGATTTAGAGACACTATTAGAGGTGGCTGTTGAAGATATAGAGACGGAAATGTCTTTCTTCTTCGAAACAGTCTCAGCTTTTTGAGAACTGGATTCAGAAGACTTTGACTGTCTGGTAGTCGCAGAACTATCCTCCTCAATCTCTTCAGTCTTAGAGCACTTTTCACCTTTTTTCGTTCCAGACTCACTATTCCCTTTGTTACTTGAACAGGACTTATTGTCTTTTTGCGAGTCTGTATTATCACTAGTTTTCACAGGTTCACTTTCTTCACTTTTCGTGTCTTTTGAGTTAGCTTCTGCTGTGGGATTGACATTTTGATGGGCATGTGTTTGGTGATATCTCAATCCATTTATATGTTTATACTTTTTGTTGCAGTTTGGCTCTGGACATTCAATCAAGATAGACGAAGGACTTTCTACACTGGGAGTGCCCCTGGAACTGGAGCGACTGCGTTTTGGTGGTTTCACGCCTTCAGTGATACTGGCAAGATCAAGCTCTGGTGGCCGTCCTTTACGCTTAGCACCAGTGCTCACATCAGACTTTGCTGGACTTGGAGGGGCTTGAAATCCATTGGCATTACTAGTTCTTCTACCTTTTCTTAATTTACGGGCTTCATTCGCACCAACGGTTCGATCATTGACAGGGGTTGCCACTCCTCTTCCACGTTTCCCTCGTCCTTTAGGTGTTCTTACTTCCATATCACTCACTGGTGACTCGGAAGTCAACCTGCAAACACACCAGAGCAATGATATATTAACTTTAATAAACACTATGATGATCACATTTATGATAAAATACCACAATAGGTCTTAAAACTGTTTATAGATTAAATATCTCAAACAGGTTAATAGGTTTCCGAAAAACACTCTCAAAACAAACAAGGGATCAACAAATATTATAGTTGATAAATAAAACAGTTGGATAAAAGGTGGTATTGATTAACAATACTATCAAAATCTAGTGAGTGAAGGCGTGGAATGATTACAAGTTTTATACATTATATATCAAATATTTCCAGAACTTTTTGGATTGATGAAAAGATAACACCAAAACATTGGAACTTACAAACAAAGCATGCTAAACACAAATACTTAAATGTTAAATAAAATGAATTAGTTTAATTGCTTGCTGTGGACTTCCAAATTTCCTTGTTAGAAGTTATTAATGCAGATCACTGTTCCATTATATTTTAATAAAGTTCTGTTCATGGCCATGTGATTAAGTATAAAATCAACTGAGGCCAAAAGGTAATTAGCCTTCACTGGGTGAGAAGAAAGCACAGGGTGATTGTAGATTAAGTTACCAGCTAATTATCTTACACATCACAGATCTTATACAATTGCACAACAGCACTTAAGTATGGCTTATTCCCCTCACATCCTAACAGCAGGGGGTAATGCCTGGTCAGCTACACACAACCAACTCAACTGACAGACCTTTAACTACCGTAGATCTCATGGTTAGTCCAATAACTAAAACTGTCCAAAAACAATTATCTGACAGCCTGGACTTAATACATCTTACTGGCAATTAATCATACTGTGTGTATTCTTACTGACTGTACCTAATTACAGATATTACTATGTGTATGTATATATGCTTAACAAACCAACCAAAGGTCTAGCCATTTGATATTTCATTCAGTTTTTTTAAGTTCATGTATTGATTGGAATTTCTAGATGATCTAAAGTACTTCAGGGTTGTTAAGATGTCTTACCATGAAGCCAACAACTCCTCATCACCAAGGACAATAGAGCCATTTAATCAGATAGCTGTTCCACTTAGGACTGATAACAGTCAAATCAGTCTTAGCAAGTGCAGTCAACCAAGACAAATACAAAACCTAGCAATTGGGGAGAAAGGTGTAGCATCTGAAGAGAATTTCTCTAGAGCATTTTATTGAGCAAGGAGCTTAGAGGTATGTACATGTATATACCAGGAGGATATGTAGCTGGGTTTTGATTTAGACCAATCTGGTGCGTGTTTTGTTACACTGAATAAACCAGTTGGGGTCTGTACTGAATGGGCAGGACTATTCTTTCAGTCTTAAAAGCATGCCAACCCAACACCTCAAAAATAAATACTGGGTAATACAATCCATCTGTGGGGTATGGTACTAGGGTGTTAAGCCTGGCCAGCTCAGAAAACACACTCAAACATGTCTTCCAGCTAAAGTCTCTCAAACTGGCAGCCACTAGTGAGGGAGCTAACAGAGCACATACCAGAGACACAGCTACATATCACTGGCTCACAACTCCTCACAGCTAAACTATTCAGGCACATATTTGTGAGAGAAGAAAGCTTGGGGGTAATTTCTGTTTGCTTGATAACAGCACTAACTCTTGTTGTAACGATCTCTGCCAGAAAGCCTGTTATTTATGAGACACAAGTCATTGAGCTAATGAGAAATACATGGTTTATTCATCGCCCATAACCAAGAAAGCCAGTCTAGCTGGAATAGCCTAAAACAACAGGCTGCACTTGAACACAGAAGCAATGCTATCAGCACTTCATTATCCCTGTCTTACTGACAAGCTAGTCCCTTGGGTGCAAGCCTCAACGCAAATCTCCATTTTCAGTGAACTGTTCATGAAAAAGCGTGTAGTTAAGGTCAATGGAAAGAACATAGTGAAGTGTTTGAGACAAAACCAGAGAAACGAGCAGTCAGATTAACAGACATAAAGATATATATGCAGCTGTATATTTAAACTCAGTGGGACAGATATGTGCATGGCAGTCAGACAGGATTAAGATAATCACAGCTAGTTTAGACAAGCCAGCTTGCTCTGTTAATTGCCAATAAGGGTGCAGAGGCCAGGCTGTGTAGCCGGGCTGATCAATAGCAGATATTAGAATGATGAATGCGAGGAGAGCTAGAGTCGAAACCCATCTCTTGAGAAATCATTCCTCTCCTCAAGCTTCCTAACAAAGAGCCCCCTCTACCTCACCAGCTCTTGGCCAAACTGGCAAACCCATAATGCTTGGTTTCATTTGAGAGCTGCCCCTGAATTATTGACAGGGTCGGGCCAGTTTATAATAGATCCTGTCAGAAAATTACAGGTTGTCTGTCTCCATGTGATTATTGGCAGGGGAATGAAGGCTGCTATCTCCACTCTCTCACCGGAACACAGACATGTTCTTTGCTCAATGCCAGCCATGTTTTAACCTATTACACAGCATACACTCTGGCCTTTAATCATTACACAATTGACCCCAACCACACAGATATCACTTTAAACTTAACCTCCAGGAAACAAGGATCGCATAACAACTCTTTAACATTTAAATAAAAAAGCTTTCTGCTTGTCTAACTGTTGTTCAGGTTATGTCTATTAAATATGTCACTTCCCTTTGTTAAAGAATGAGTACCTAATATAATTAGATATAGACTGTTTTCGTCGGCTTAAAAATTGTAAGACAAGGATAAGAAGGATGTTGTCAGAGAATATCAACAGCTCTGGGTGCAGCAAAAAACAAGCCACTGACTACACATTACAAAGAGTAATAAATCAAGGCATATTATTATTTAACACTACAGATACACAGGTGGTGCCACAAACAACATTAAAATGCACCACTTCAATGTCTAGAATTTGACAAGAAGCAAATAAAGGAAGCGTACCTTGGAGGAGCCCAGTCATGACGTGTAGCATCCAGTAAAGTCCCCACATACGTCTTTCCTCTCCATGTCACATTAATTACCAGAACACCTGAAAGAAAAATAAACTCACTTAATAAGTTGTGTTTAAAACATGATATTCTGTATATGGCTTAAAACTGTGCATTCTAAAAGCATACCTTTATGAACTGTGGCAAGAAAGAAATGGATAATTAAAGGTTGTAAAATGGCCTGATTATGTTTAATATGTATGCCAGTGATGACATTCCTTGAGTGCCATTTTTGATTTGCATTTAAATCTTAATTTAAATTAGGTTTGTTTGTTTCTGGGATTTGAGTTTAACGGCACAGTTAATTGTATTGTACTTTGTGGAGGACATGGGTCCACGTCTCATTTATAATAGTAAGCCGGAATTTATTCCACTATATACATTCAAAACTATGAATTATTGTTGAACTTTTTAAGATATGTTATAAACTAATTTCTCTGTTCCTCTTAAAATGTGTTACTCTAGTTGTGCCTTATAGCACTAGCTCCTATGTCTAGAGCCATATAAACTGTCAATCTATAGAAGCTCGAGGTTATTTTGTTTTGAAGTTTACACACACTGAGAGTATTTCAATGCGTGTTTGGTGTATTGTTGTATTACCTGGCGCGTATTAGAAATAGGAGTAAGCTAGACAGTGGACACTGGCTTAGTCATTGCTACTGATCATACAGCAGGCTT
>JAVFBX010206846.1:0-12211 GCA_034783855.1 Mopalia kennerleyi
ATATATTACTTTAGAGCAAGGCATAAAGATTATATTTATGGCAAAACATGTTGAAAAATATTACTTCTGCGGATTTCTTTTAAGGTAACTGGTCCACACACATGGAACCAAATAGAGATAGTGATTTTTTCCCCCATAAATGACTAACTTTCAGTATAATACAGCCTCGTGATAATTGCCACTTCTCTCTTTTTTCCATCCGTCTTTCGATCCGGTCCAAACTTTCGAGCTCTTGTACTGAAAGAGTGCAAAGCTCGTCACGAAACACTTTGATGTGTTTGGAAGTGTTCAAATGTCTTTATAATAATTTGTTTATGGGTCAAAACTAATTTTTATATATGGACACGAATTAAAAGTATTTTTGTGTACTCTTCTATAATATTTCAGTTAAATAAATATTCCATTTCAACCGGAACAGTTTTCTGTTTCGCGGTTACTGTTCACTGTGATGTAGGCCTACGCTTTACACTGACCCAGATGTGTATGTACCAATGCGCACTTTTCGTTTCTCTCTCTACACTCAGCGAACAGATTTCTGCATAAATTACTACACAAAATGCATTTATGGGATGAAATAAATCTAAAATTCGTGACCCGGATATCAAATTTTTGAAATTCGTTTGGTAATTTTCATTGATTCCTCGGCAAAGTTTCGGAATAACTCAAAATGTCTACCCTCGTGTCATTAATTTGATATCCGGGTCACTCATTAGAGATCCTCTATATACTTCTATGCAATTCGTAGTTTTGAATGACCGTATACAGAATGCTCAATGCGGCAGAAGATATACTTTATATTTATTTTTCAAAAATACATTTAACTAAACATTTCTATTCGTTGATGAACATAACCATGCAGCCATAACGCATTTAATTTAAATAAATTATTCAAATAGTGGTTCTGATTTGTTGACTCGATTCAAATCTGGAAGTCCTGCAAGGTTGACTAAATTTGTATATCGAAGTTCGCCTGCACTAATGATACAAATGATTGCTTATTTATTTAGTTGGGGGTTTAGTGTCGCACTCAAGGTTATTTCACCTATATGATGACGGGTTGTCAAATTCAGACTGCTCATTGCTTAAATACGGTGGAAACATAACAAAGTATCCAACTGACCGTCTTCGGTGGCTTGTTTTCATAGACAATGTCGCAATATAAAGATTTGCCTTCTCTCGCCCTATGCGGTCACTGCAATATACGGATTTTCAGCTCCGAGAATAAGAGCCGCTTACTTCCGTTTCAACAACAACATTTATGACAAACTGTTAGCCATATATGGTCAATTGGGTCAAGCTCAAAGCGAGGCAATTTCCGTTTGGAACGCAGATAACAACATTTATGGCAACCTGTGAACCTGTGTATCACCAACAAAACTTTTCTGGATTTGCTTTTTAGGTCAATGTTGAATTAATATTTTTAATGATTGACTTTCTTATTTTGGCCTGATTGATATATCAGCTTTACCCATATTTCCTGCTTAGCTACAAATATTTGGATTGTCGGATTCTTTATTATTACGCCAGGCAGGGTGCTGCTGCAATAAATTGAGACACTGGATTCTCCCTTAACCGGAAGTGTTTTGCTACCATAAAGCCATTAACATCCAAATATGCAAGAAGTTTATTCAATCTCGCCTACCAGACATTTCTTGTCACTATTATCGTTTGCGAACGCGCTTGTTTATTGGCAAGACATTTCCAGTTAAGGGAAAACCCAGCGTGCCCCTATATATATAGTGCTCCAGTGCACCCTGGCGTCCTACTATACCAATGAATATGGATAGGTCTCCAATGTGGGTAAAACATGCTATGTCACTATATAGTCCAAAAAAACAAAATATGCAGTTTGAAACAAATTTGCCAACATACAGTAAACAATTGGCACGCAAAAGTTTGTCGAAATAAACGGTTAGAATGTAGTGCAGTGATATGGAATTACGCACTTTTAGTGGAAATCTCCTTCGCTGCCCAAGATCTGAACAGAGAAATCGTTCAACATTTATTTGTCGAAATAATGCAGACGTTTTACATCACTGCTTTAACAGCCAATCAGGAAAAGGCATAATTAGAGCCATTGCGCGAAAAGCATAGATTATCTGTGTGCACTGTTTACAATAGATCCAGGTACCGGTACCATCAGTATATAGCACTCTTGTATAGGAATAGGCCTACTGTCGGTACAGCTATATGAGCTTGGCGTTTCAACTTTGTTAAGGACACAATGTTAAAGAAATAAAGCCGACTAATCTAAATAGCCATTGTATACTACCTTACCTTCAACCATCCTTTTAGATTTTGTTATCCACAAATTACTGCAGGTTGGCAAATACAATACGTCCTTGTTTTGGAACGGAATATCCCGTCAAATACGCATTTTAGTTTGCCACTTTAACATACGAGGCAACCATGTATAAGTTACATATGGAGCATAACAACTATTAATTTGCCATAAGCCGTAATGACTCCACAGCTCCCTCCCATACTTTAGTTGGGCGAAAACACCTGGTACATACCTAAATCGGTCCTGTTGGAGTTCCCTATATCAACATCTTGACAGGTGGAGACAGTTGAAATTTTAAACTAGCTTTGTTGCAGTGTGATGGAGGTTGTCAAGCTGCCTCAGGATGTAAAGAAAAGGCCAATTACCCATCCCACAAATGGTGCTAAATATGCCAAATGTGACCTATTTATGCTACAATTTTACATTGACCAGAAACACTCAATTACTTCACATCAATATAAAATACTCCACTAAAAACAAATTTCCAGCAGCAGAACAAATAAAACAAGACAACACACCATTTCTATTAAGAACTATATTCGAGGGTGACAGAACGGAAGTTGAAAAAAGTGGTCTTACGCCATACAGCCTACTCACCACAAAGTGTCAAAACAAATAACTGATTTCGAAGACGCATTCTGCTTACTAAAAGACGAGGGTCTTCTCTCCATCATAATTTTGACAGTTTTGGAGAGTATTTTTGGTTGACTCGTACGATCGAGCGTCAAACTGCTTCTGGGTCACTTTTTAAAAATCGATTTGGCAAACTGGCGGAACGTCAGTCATCAAATCGCCGTAAGCGGACCTTATTTCTGGCATTATACCGCCTATATAGACAATGTAAGAAGGTAAGTGATGCCTAATAGACTATTTTGTGAACAACCGTTTGCGGACATGTTTTTTCGTTCGAAAATCATCTTTTTGTTTTTCGACGAAAATGGACATTCAAATAAATACATTCATTCTAGTTTACAATGATATTTGTACTGTCTTATCGTTGTGAGGGAGAGGGGACGTTAGTTGAGCCGTATGCCCCTGAAAGCAAGCAGAGATTGTAATGATCAAATAGCTTATGCAATTCAGATATATCACAAATTTTTAATAAAATAAAACTCGAACGCAGTAAATGTATAATAACTGGGGATCGATCGGCTAAAGACAAATAGTCATGTTTCCAGAAAACTTTTCTATAAGCTCGTGCAATCGCATTACTTATTCCCCCAAATCACTGTATCAACAGCATTAAATGTAACTTCGGCCAGTTTAATTGACCATGTTTATACAAATTTTCACGAAAATAACATTCTCTCTGTTATTATTCTCTCTGACATTCTGATCATTTCCCGGTGCACATTGCTGATTTAGATTACCCCATAAGTAATACAACTATATACAGACTGATAAACGTCTCATTAACTCAACTACTAAAGAGCTAATTGTAAACAAAATGCAAAAAAATAGCGACGAATGCTTCCCTATTCTTCCGTCAACACTTGTATGCATCAGTTTCCTTAATCTTCAATTTTACATCATTTGCTGATGACACCTGTATTTATTTGTTTGATTCCAACCCAGTCAATCAGGTATTACAGAAATTATATGAGTGGTTTTCGGTGAACAATCTTACTTTAAATCAAAGAAAAACAAATACATTTTATTTTATCCAGCAAAAAATTGTATTAAAATCAACCAGTGTATATCGCTCCAAGGCATAAATATTAAGCCGCGGTAGAAACATTCAAATTTCTCGGAGTCTACTTGAATGCGAAGCTTAATTGTGAAATCCATATAAGCAGATTTGGTACAAAACTCTCCAGAAATATATGGATGATAAACAGAATAAAACTATCTTTATCTTAATCCTCCCGCTTTTCTTTTATCTTTTGGTTGTTTTATTCTTATATATAACTTCCGGTAATTTATTATGGGGAAACACGTATCCGACCATACTTAAAACCAATTTATTACAAAAAAAGTATTGCCGGTGTATTCGTTCTTGGCAGAAAATACACGCATACATCTCCACTTTTTAAGGCACATTACATCTTGCCTTGTATACTGGTCTTAAAGATTTCCTTATTTTAAGTTTCATACATAGCTATTTTTAACACAATCCAATTCTTCCATGAGATTTTCTATGTTATTTTACAAAATTATCCTCAGTTCATGAATATAATACTGGCCAAACTGAGTATTTTTTACTTCGACATTACTAGGTTCCAAAAATGTATAATTATTCAAGTTACGTAAAGGTTAAAGGGCCTAGAATTTTGAATGTATTACCCACTGTGTTAAAATCTGTTATATCGCAATCGTTACTTAAAGTTAAATTAATAGATTACTATCTATATCTAGCTACTATTTAATGTTATCCTCGTATAGTGTATTACTGTGCCTTAATTTTAAGTTAAAGCACAAGTGGGTCGTTTACTTGGAAACGCCAAACTTTTCGTTCGTTTTCCAATCCAGCATTCAATCGATGTATATCCGGTTAGCTGTGATTGGATAATATCGATGGCCTAGTTCTGGAGAGATTTCCCTTGACGAACAACTTACGTCATAATGAATTGTTACTAAATGCTTATGTTTATAACATCACATGTTGTGAATTGTAACTTAATGCCTATGTCTATAACATCCCATGTTATTAATTGTTATTTAATGATTACGTCTATTAATATATATTATGTTACACTTTATTAAACGAATGGGCTGCAATATGCGAGTGAAGACAAAGGAGTGTGATATAATGAAACAATGCTAATAACCAAACTATTTTATCTCACCAGTAAAGTAAACACCCTTGGTTAAAAATCTTCACTTCGAATGGAAAACCAAACAGAAACCTTCAAAAGACTTAGCTAATTAGATTGAGACTCATCAAGCGTTGTTTTCATTTGAAACTAAGAAAAATAAATAACATTTTGTATACTTATATCACTAACTTATAACCCCGTTATATTATAGAGGAATATCACGATTTTGTTCTCGTCATACCGTGTTGGGTTATAAAGAGGCACTGATTTAGTGTTGATGTGTCAGTACTTCAAGCGTATAGTATGATTTACGTCCTTTTTTGGGATGAAATTTCGCGGCATTTGTACAATGAGCTTAGTCAGTTGGAGCTGGGATTACAATATACAGGGATATGAAGCTGGGCCTTAGCCAGGGCCAATCCACATAAAATCAGGTATTCGGGATTGTTCTCATACATCCGTTTCCGTAAAGAGTCCGGAAAACTGGTGAGCTAGACAGTTGTCATTGCGCATGTGCATTACAATGGTGATATATTGCCCATGATAGTCTCCCTACTTCAAGATATTTTGGGGTTGCTTTAGAGGTGGGCAAAAACATATAAATATTTGACATATGCGAAATAAGAATATAAAACAAAGAGCATTAACTTCTCTTCCATTGATATTGAATGTCAGTTAGGCGGAAAAACAAGTATAATTGAATCCATTCACGTCACCAATGACTTGGACAAAAATAAACCAAAACTACTAAAATTTCTCAGTTTTTGCAGTCTAAAAACATAATCGAAATATTAATTTATCTGAATTGTGAATAAAAATTGACAAGCATTTACATCGCTTTGACGGATTTACATGGTTGACAAGACGGTGAGTGAAAACTCCCTTAGCGGTTTGAGACACCGAAACAGTCCCAATCGCCTTCTCCTCCTGCAATCGGCCCATATTTTTATCCGCGAAAACAAGGTTTTTCTTGTCCAACTCGTGTGTTGACTCAATTGCGCTTTCTCCGAGTTATAATAATACTTTCTTTGGGAATTAAAAATAGTTGTTTATATGTACCTAAGCCTTATTATTTCTGAAAGCAGCTGTAAAATGGAAATATTATAGGGTGAAATCAAATAAATGTCGCTCAACACACTGTCTTCTTCGCTTGTAATCCGGTTTAGCATCTCTCCAGTTCTCGCACTCTGCGAGAGAGTTCCTGATTTCATCGGCAATTCAAGGTTAAAGATTGTTGTTACATATCCCTGTATGTTGTAAGCCCAGGTTGGAACTATAGCCCTGTCAGCCAAAGTTCCGTGGTTGCCTAAGGTCACGGTGTAACAATCACACGTGCAAAGTGTGCATGCTGAGTGAGGTCTCAATGACGAAATCTAAGTAGCCGATCTTTGTAATTTCTAGTTTTCTTGGTTTATTTTAATATTTAATTATTATGCGTCTAACGTCGTTGGTCAACAGGCCCCTGGTTTGTGGTTAAACAGTCATTGAGTATATACCCACGCTCAACTGAGTCGACCTTAGATGCGAATACGTTTCTCAATAGACTATATACAGTATATTGCGATAAGAGGTGCAGCTGTACCAAAACTTCAGAAATAAGCTGCCTTTTAATACTAAATAACCTTGAATCCTCAGGACCTAATAAGACAAAAAGCGAATGATGTACTGCTTAGAAATGATTGATTTTGACATGAAAATGGACGCCAAGTGGTCGTTTTATGTGTCGGTCTAATCCAAAAGTGCAATTTTTATATATTGGGAGATAAAGTGCCGAATCATGGTAGCATTCTGCTATTTCTAACGGTTAGGAAAATTCAGGAAGAATAGCGAAGTCGACTCCGGAGTACAGTCTCAATAACCGAGGTTATGAAAAAAATTGAGAACACTTTTTGAGCAGGAGTCCGAAACATTGTCCGTAGCATGTTCTTAATACAAGAGTTGTTTAAATAATTATTGCAAAATTGTATTTAAATACCAATTTGTGATTCAGTTTTTAAATTAAGGCTTCTTTTAAGCTTCTTTTTCAAACTCGCTTCAGGTTTTTAATTTCTGTAACCATGCTGTGTTTGTTTGGATGTTTTTTATCTGGTCTCTTTGTCCACTATAAGTGCCCTACATTGACCAGTAATCTGAAGGCTGTTAGTCAAGATCTTGGACCAATGTCAAGATTGTGTTTCACTGAACCGGAAGTGTGAAGTCTCTGCTACATATTCCAAGCGATGTGGTAATTGATGTTTGTGGAGAATCCTCTCCAGAGACTAAAAGCTTCATCCGGGTGAGGCATGTGAACAATTGGGTGATAATGGATTCAGGGGAATGAAATATCAATATCGCCCATATGGGAGTCTCCCGTTACCTCTTTGGAAACGATTTTCTGAAGCTGTTCTGAGTGATATCGATACACATTATTTAGCCTCAAAGGGTGTTTACAAATGGTCTGTATAGGCCTATACCTATGAAAACTATCTAGGCCGTATTAACATACCTTAAACCTCGAACCAACCGAAACAGTAAATCCATGAAGCAAAACAACCAAGCAAATACGTCCTGTGACCAGCACATTGCTTGAAGCAGGTTATGTTTACTAAAGTCTTGAGGTCTGCCCAGGCAGAAACCCGAATTTTAATGTATTATTTCATCCCGCAGGTATTGAGTCTGATGTAGGCTGAAAATGAATTATTGCCAATGAAACTTAAATAAATATTTAACCATTGCAGCCAAGAGCATCAGTCGTTGTAAATTGATGCTGATCGTTATATGTTTTTAAAATAACTACAGTATACAATATTTATTTGTTTTTGTTGGGGTTTTTTTTTTTCAATTGTGACCCATCGCTACAAAGTTACATGCACGTTTGACGCGACTTCTACCCTTTTCCGCTTTGCCGTAGACTGGCCTGTGGCATCCCCCATCATAACACTTAAGATCTTGCTTGACCCCTTGGGCATAAAATGAACCTAATTTTTTATATTGCTTGGATTTAAAGTTAGGTATCTAAACTGTTCGTTGGTGAAAAAATAATTCGAAATTCTACATACAAACAGTTAAATCGGAGCCTATAATTCAGTTTTCCCGTGATCATATATTCAAGTCGCAAAACTTTAATGCCTGTTTCTGGCACTTCAATTTTAAGCAGACTTTTCCAAAGCATATTTCTAGAAAACTATTCATCTTAGAAACTTCAAATTGGTACCATTGTAAAGACTATAATGCTATCTAGTAAACAGTGCCTCATGTTTTATAAGTTTGTCCTAGATTTTTTTTTTAATGTTTTCTGAAAGTTGTATTTTACATTTTTTTAAGACTTTCCGAGGCGGGATAGACAAAAAAATTCACTGGGATCGTTCTAATCAAATATTTTTAAAAATGAGGCACAGTTTAATAGTTCAAGGGCTATTCTACTAGTATTCAACTAATATATTGAGTCTTATCATTATTGCATTTCAAGAAATAAACCATGAAAAATGCCGTCGCATATATGTAATCCTGAGTATTCAAGCTTTCCAAAAATATATACATTTTTATGGTACAGATTTATATTATTCTGCATAAGAGACTAAATACAACGGGTGTTCTGAAAATCGATCAAGGGGTCCAGCTAGACATTAAGTAACACACCCTTTCTTTGTCACCTTTCACATTGACAAGGCTGCCTAAACATGAGCAAAGATGGGTTATTAAAAGCACATCTGATTTGGCCAAGTCACCAAAGAGTCTGGGTTTTGACCGTGCTTTCTCTTATGCCATACATTGGGGTAAACAGAACTTTTAAATTCCACTTTAACAGCTTTTGAATCATTTCTTCGTTCTGTTAAATCTAGACGCACCGGTACTTTTTATGAATTTCCTATATCTTTGATTCCCTTCACTTCTATCAATCCTTCTCTAGCTCAGCCTTCTTTTAGTACTCCATCTTAACCCCTTCTCCACAACCTGAATCATCTTGTCCATCCTCTCCTCCTAGACGTAGACCATCGTCTCCATCCTGTACATCTCCACCTTCTCCCCAGGCTGGACCCTCATGTCTTTCCCAATCCCCCCAGCCTGGTCCTTCCTCCCTACCTCCTCAATCATATCCAGGTCCCCCCCCCCCGCCGTACCTATTCTGATGCCCTAGGATCCCCACCAAAACCACAAAAAAAGATTAAATATAATAAAATAGAAAATAATACTTTTTGGAAAAGCCGACATACCGGCTCAGATAAAAATGTCCTCCCGACAGTAAACAAGAACATTCTATTATCAGAAGATTCCAATCCCTCCTGAATCAATTGAGACCCTCGCCCTGATATGCAAGTAGCATACTAGACAATTTCAAATCTTTTCAGAAACTAGATCAAAATGTTAAAGGCTCTCAGCCGGAAATGCTTATATTAAATGTTGGGATAAACAATAAGAATACTCCGAAACCAATTGCGGAATATGATGACAACTTTAGTTCAAGCTTTTTCTCAATCTATTTTAATTTTTCAGTCAGGATCCAAAGTTGACAGAGTTCATTGGACTGAAAATACAGCAAATAGTTTGATCGGCTTGATGTAAACTAAATTTAGGTGAAGACATCCCCTCCCCCTAGTTTTAGCGTAGGTGCAAATACTGTAATCTACAAAAAATATATTTTCTAAACGGCATCAGATAGGTCCGTACTTTACCGTGGTCTCCCATTTGTCCCATCCCCTAAGCAGTACTCAGATAATGATTTTAAGATTAAGACAACAGGTTATATTTCGGCTATCAAGATAAATTGGCTAGAGCAAATAGGTACAGAACTGGCAATTGTGAGAAAACGGAGAAAAAAAACTGGTTTAATGCCCCCAGTTTTTGACCCCAAGATTAGTACCAGTGTGGCTAAACTTAGAACTGATTTTGCACAAGCTGCCAACATTAAAAACCACCCTAATCTCACCACGTCTGAAAAACAGTCTATTTGTAAGCTGCGCCAAAATCTAGATATCGTAATTAAACCAGCTGATAAAGAATCAGCTACGCTTATTATGGATAGGGCAGAATTACATAAATGAGGCAGAATGTCAGCTGAGTAATCCTGACCATTATAAAAAGCTAGATAAACCTATTTGGCCAGAAAACCGTAGGAACTTCAATGAAATAATTCTATAGTTAGAGGATCCAAAGTACTAAACAAAGTGATTATCTACTCGCAGGCCGGGACTTCTACATTCTCCCTTAAAATCACAAACCACAGGAGAAATGGCCTCAACCGTCTAGGCCTCCAGGTAGACCTTTCCTCAGATTCTAACCATCGCTCAGAACTTTTATAAAAAAGATACTGGGGATTTTTGCATAAGTTATCTGAAATTGAGGTTGATAAAGACGTCATATTAGTTAAACTTGACGTAGAATCTATATACACAAACATCGACATTGATCGATATCCTGACTCCCGTTGTCCCGACTACTACTAATTAAGGGCTGTGCTATGGGTAAAAGGTTTAGCGCTAACTTTGCTTCCATTTTTATAGCAGAATATGAACATGAAGCCCTTGGAGAGTGTGCTAAGCAGCCCCTGCTGTATCTTAGATATTTGGATGCCATATTTATATTCTGGCAGCTTTCCAGAGATGATCTTGAGCTCTTCATTACTTCATCAGCACGATCCTAACATTAAACTCGAGCCCTCTATCAGCTTTGAAAGCGTAGATTTTTTAGATGTTTAGGGTCCTAATTTACATACAGTAGGGTCTTTGGATTTTAAGGTGTTCTTTAAGCCTACAGATACCCACCAACTACATCATGCTAAATCAGTTTATCCTCCACATACCTTCAAGGGTATTATTAAATCACAAGTAATAAGGTTTCACATAAATTCTAGCACTCTTGCTGCCTTCAATCAGGCCTGTTCTGTGGCCTTTAAGGCCCTTATCCCAAGAGAATATACTAAATGACTTCTTCGCCATATCAAATCCCAAACCCTCAGACAACTGGACAGTTATAATTAAGACCAAGGGCTAGAATAAGCTCCTAAGGAAAATACCACAATCACACTGTAACAGTGCCAGACAGGACCTCAAAATGTATGAAGGCGAGATGCAAACTAGATAATTACATAGCAAATATGGCCTCCTTTGTTGGGCAACAAACTAGAAATGTTTATAATTTGGTAGACGGTTTGAATTGTGATTCATAAAATGTAAGAAGTGTCTAAACAATACGTTGGTGAAACCAAAAATCCCTTGCGGATTAGAGCCAAAAATCATTTGAGCTCCATTACGTCAAACCGCATATCCCTAATAGCTTAACATTTTTCTCTCCCTGATCATTCTGTTAAATATCATTTTAAAATAATGCCTATTGAACAAAAAAAAAATTCTTCCTTCTGAAGAGGAAACCAAATAGAAATGCTTAGAGGTTTATCTGATTCAAATTCTTCAAACTTTGTATCCACTGGGTTTCAATTGGGAACTAGGCAAAGGGTCCACAAGAAATAATTCCATTTGTTTTTAATATGACCTGCCAGACACCCAGTTTGCTAGTCTCCTTTTACAGGAATAACAACATTTTGTACCTTAAATGTCTTCTCCTCTCCCACAAAAACCCACTATAGCATGCACGAAAAACAAAAATGTAAAGGACCTATACTGGTTAAGGCGAAACTTCCCTCCGTATCAGACAGGTTGTAACACAAATTCTCTTCAACAGATATATTCATTGGTTACTATCTATATAACTGAAATACTAACTTGTAGGCTGATTAATTCCTTACCCATGCTGAATAGCTTCTCTCGAGATGTATGTGTGTTACCCATAACTCAACTCGAGATTAAAGTTCACTAGAAACTTGTATCTGGGAGTTTATGCAGAGCATAAGACGATTAATCGATTTAATTGATCTACATCCCTGTGCCAGAGTGGTTGATTCTTTTTATAAACATACATGTATGCATTGAACAGTAGATATATATAAACATATAAATATATATTTACTGATAAGTAAATTCGGTTCTGATTAATTAAATGAAACAACCAAATCAAAGAAGACTTGACGTGCAACTACAGTCTGATACTCATAAAAAATAACGCAATATGCCGTGGACCTATTGAAGCAACCAACAGCAAAGAAATATGTTTGGTAAATAAATGGCGATTTTACTAAAGCAGAGTTGTGAGGTAGGGGACGGGTGAGCTGTTCATTTGTTGGCGTCTTCACCTTCCC
>JAVFBX010206857.1:0-22316 GCA_034783855.1 Mopalia kennerleyi
TTACCATTGGTCGAATTTAAACGTCATAGATAATTGAATAGTTATCGGAATCCTATATAGATGTCGCTACAGCTCTAGTTTTTGTTTACTCCCGTAAATTCATATATAAAGAGACATTTTAATTCGGATTTTTAAATATCAAACAGCCCTTTAACTTTGACGAAGAGATGACCACCGTACCAGTTGATTGTAAGTTCGTTTACCTATATGATATGTATTTTAGTTTACATATTGGCTCATAGAGAAAATAATCACCAACGAAATTTTCAGACGGTTAATTAACACATACAAATAGAGTACTCGTATATGTAACAGAACAGAAACAAGCTCAGTTTAAACACTTCATTAGCAAGAGCTCACATAATCACTAATTTAGGGATATGTTTATATGAATTAGCCACGTATTCCAATAAGTTAGGTTGGAATTGCCACGAGCCCTTAAGCCGATAATTATCCATTTAGAACGTTATGTAAGTCTTGACAGGCCAGTTAAGCAAACATGGCGTGGAGAAGGTATAGGGTTGCACGGACAGTCTCGGTTCATACGTAAGTGTAGGCATACTGTGGTTTGGATTGTATGTATCACTATAATCGTTTTTAAGATGAACGCTTTCACATATTCTTGAAATATCATAACACTAGAGTTAAAAATAGAATGGATAAGAATGAAGAATTTTTTTTATTATATATTCTGCCAGGCCAATCAATTTAATATGACGGGAAGCCAAGGTAAATTGAATCGAAAAGATTTTATTGGGCACGTTGGCCTTAGGCAAATGTAGCTCCAGTATATATAGTTTGATTGATTTCATTTCACTCCTAAGATGGCATGACAGCCCAATGTATGAAGGAAACCACCATAGACGTCTCTGGCAACACACACGTCCCTGACAACACACAATCTGCGAGGGAAGCCACCCTCGACGAGCCTTGTAACACACAGCCCAATGTGTGAGGGAAACTACCATCGACGGTCCTGGTAACACACAGCCCAATGTGTGAGGGAAACTACCATCGACGGTCCTGGTATCACACACCGCAATGTATGAGGGAAACCACCCTAGACGTCCCTGGTAACACACACACCAATGTGTGAGGGAAACTACCATCGACGTCCCTGGTAACACACAGCCCAATGTGTGAGGGAAACTACCATCGACGTCCCTGGTAACACACAGCCCAATGTGTGAGGGAAACTACCATCGACGGTCCTGGTAACACACACCGCAATGTATGAGGGAAACCACCCTAGACGTGCCTGGCAACACACAATGTGTGACGAAAACCACCATCGACGGCCCTGGTAACACACAATGAAAACATTCCAGACGAACATGGTATATATAACAAGGTGAAATAGAACAAGGAGACGACATTAACATTAGCTCACGATTGGAAATCGATTCAAAGCAACGTATTCGCAACCGATTCGCAGTTTATTCGACATTTATTTGAAACCTATGTAACGGTTGCGAATACGTAGCTGTGAATCGGTTCAAATCAGGTGCTACCTTTATACCCCGTAAAAAAAGTATGCAAATGTATCTGCTATAAGCCAGATCGACTCCATGCTGGGCAAATTATCGCTCACTCCAGTGGACAACGTAGAACCATGGCTTTGAAAGAGCACTCTGTAGGCGGGAAAATGTGACTCTAAAGAACTGTTTACTTTATAAAACTGGCTGATAGTTCTGCCCTGGTGAGTATTGAATCAGTAATCTGTTCACATCGAATCACGATGATATTGAGAGCAGATCGAATCACACCTTGGAGCTCAGTGATTCAAGAAACTTGGGATACATGGCATCACGGCTTACGACACAGCGAATCATAATGCGTTGTACTCTAGGGTCTCTACAACTGTAATTCGAATCACATCACCGTCACACATATAATCGATACTCTTGGCACAGCTTTGGGTACATATAATCACCCCCACTCACCGCGCAGCGAAGCACAGTCTTTTGGACATATACAATTACTACTTCCGGCATAGTTTGGGATACATATAATCAAAACGATGTTTGGGACATATGTAATCACTACTCATAACACAACGGAGCATGAGAAGGTGATATGGAAGTGGGTAGGGGGGGGGGGATATTTTAATTCCCATTGGTATGGATTATGGTTTTTGAGCGCATAGTTCTCAGTTTGAGAACCGAATGCTCCATGCTTCTAAAATCAATCAATCAACGGAGCATGATGTAAAGGACACATAATCATTACTCACGTCACACGGAAACACGATATTTGAAACATATATATGCACTTCTCACGGAAACACGATATTTGAGACATATGTAATCACGACTCGCGGCACAAACACGATATTTGTGACACAAATAATCACTACTCACGTCACACAGAAACACGATATTTAAGACATATATAATCACGACTCCTGGCGCACCGAAACACGATATTTGGGACACATTTAATCACTACTCACGACACACAGAAACACGACATTTGGGACACATATAATCACTTCTCACGGCACACCGAAACACAAAATTTGAGACATATATAATCACTACTCACGTCACAAGGAAACATGATATTTGAGACATATATTATCACGACTCACGGCACACAGAAACACGATATTTGGGACACATATAATCACTACTCACGGCACACCGAAACACAAAGTTTGAGACATATATATAATCATTATACTCACGTCACACGGAAACATGATATCTGAGACATATATAATCACGACTCACGGCACACAGAAACACAATATTTGGGACAAATAAAATCCCTACTCACGGCACACCGAAACACAATATTTGAGACATATAATCACTACTTCCGTCACACCGAAACACGGTATTTGGGACACAAATAATCACTTATCACGTCACACAGAAACACGATATTGGGGAAACATAAACAATACTCACTCCACACCGAAACACGATATTTGGGACACATATAATCACTATTATCACTACTACATGACCAAGTTTTAATATTAACACATATTGGGACTATGTCAATGGACAAATATTAGAAATTGTGTTTTACATTTGTATATGTATGTGGGAATCACTGTGGGTAATTGTTTGGGTAATTTTTTATGCATATTTTCGGAGGTTTCGTTGTAATCTTCACGAATATTCTGATACTGAAGCAATGCCTGCTATAACATTTTAGATGGTGAAAAAGCAGAATGAACATAACACTTTCAATAAAATCCAATAAATAAAACTTTTAACTGCACCAGGAACTAAAACTTTACTATCACATAAAATGAAACAAAAGATTACAAGTTACAATTATATAAATTAGATTCTTCATCAAGAACAAATTTAACAGAGAAAAGAAATATTTTACTGGTAAATTGACTTGGATGCTATTTGAAGGTTTGGTCACATGACCCCAGTTAACCCTGGTAATATCATTGAAGTCCTCTAACTTCTCTAATCAGTTATTTCTATTCTGCTAACGTTTAGTTGTGTTGTGCGAATCTTTAGAAGTGTATCAATGTGGACAGGAACAATAGAGGCCCTGCGATGATAGCATTCCTCCCGGGGGTATAACACGTTCCCAATATCACATTGCATAGTGAGTGGCAATCGTTGACAATTAAACCGAGCTTCTCTCCACTAAGCGATTCAATCAAGCCTATCAAGTTAAACAGCCGCAAATCTCGAAAGCAAATCATCGGAAACCCTTAAAGAATCTCAGCTCTTGAGAAATTCGAATTCATTCCTATAAGAATGATGTCTTCTTGTGAAGCGATCTGATAAGAATTGATTTTAACTCGGCTTTAATCAGATTTAAGAATTTTAAATATAGCCGGTAATATAGTACTATTGAACAAGCTGAAAAAATGCTTTGACTGGTCACTGCTTGCTCGGCATCTGCAATGATCTGAAGAAGAACCATAGGAAGTACAGTGGTTTTTTTTACAAAAACATTATTATAGTTTTTGTTTTAGAGATAATTCGTCTAGAATGAAACAAAACCAAAAAGGCTTAGCCGATGTACAACATGATGACAGATTGGACCAGAAAGTTTTATATTAAATATATAGGATGAACGGAATATTTTTGCCGACATTTTCTGAAATTTGATACGTCGGACTTTAAAATCTAAGGAAAATATTCGTTTTAGTTGTTTATTGATGTTAGCAAATATGAAAAGGACTAATTATAACTCTAATTATGTTGGTGAACTTAAATCCAAAGTGGAGTCTTAAGTAGAGACACGATACAAACACTAAATTAGTCAATAGTTTTTATAGTGTATTGGTTATAGGTGCACAGGTACTGGGCAAATCTTCTGACATCACACTAGAAATAACACAATATTCTTCATTCTTAATACTGAGCATATGATAGCCTTGTGCGCAAAGTCATTTAACTTCTTCTTCAAAACTATTCACGATTAATGTATAGGTTGTGACAAAAGTGTACCTTATCTTGAAGTTAATAGATTTAATATGTATCGTATTTTCAAAAGAAAACTATTAGTCAAGCAGTGAGTTAATGTTTATCGCCTAAAATTCGTTTACCGATAAAATAACAAGGAAATGTTTTAAATTGGTGGATTCAGTATAATCATATATACTATTCAAGGTTCGTGTCGATGTTCTGTGGTTGTAGAATTCGCTGTTAAGGTCTTATTATCATATCAATAAAGCCGAGGAACGTACAGAAAGGAAATGAGCGATGAGACCAAAGTCTAATAAACATCGGACAGCTGGGGATTTCAACAGATTATTAGTTTGAATGTAATCGATGTGAGCACAATCTCTAGGTATTTTAATCACGCAATCAAATCAATCAAAGAAACGCAGGGGTTTGTAAAAGAACAATAAATCCTTAACCCTTTAACTAAATAAATTAGATATGCGAACGTCAACTAATATAATTTATTTTAGTGCAAGATATGTGAACAATATTGCTAAACAGGAATGCGGCTCAATAAATTGAATTTACTGCTTACATAAAACCCCACCTTTATCCTCAATGATCGTTGTCTACCGATGTGTTTACTACGTCTTCTTAAGTTATAGACTATAGCTATAGTGTTTCGATTAAACAATTTTCTTGGCATCGTAAAATGAAACGTTTGAGGGTCATTCAGAAGCAGGTCTCACATTATCCTTTTTAGCGTCACGATTTGAATTGCCATCCATTTGTATCGTGCGATTTCACAATGGTTTCTACGATTAAAAAAGTTCTAATCTGCCTAATAATAAACAACATAGAAGAGTTCTGTTTCGTTGCGAAATTTGTCGTGTGATATTATATTGCAAAGGAACGGTCAATTATCTCTTTACATTTGTCGTGTGAAATTATCTCGTCGTACGACGTCCGCTGATATGAAATGGTCCCTGATTTATAAACTGTCCGAGGAGTAAGTCGTTAAAGGGCAATTTACATGTAAATGACAGTTCTAACAGTCGACAATTACTCACTCAGAAAAAACTAACAATGCCCAGGAAATGCTGAAAATCAAACATTTGTCGAAATTAATTTGTTAATTTTGATCGGATTGATTGCTTCGCCGTGCACGCCACTTGCCTCTTCCTCTCCACTGACTAGATTAAGGGACTATTTTCTTATGATTTGTGGCTTTAGAAACGAAACACGCTATTCCAAAGTCGCCATCGACCAGTGTATACAATTTCATGATTATCTTAAATTGGCTACATAACGATGAACAATAGACTGTTAAGTAGCGGGTCTTTGGACGAGTTGTTGATAATTCCTGTAAAGACAGAAAAGATACATGCATTGGCCCCCAAAAGCTTGGAGCTAACATCTTTACCTGTAAGATCTATATGACAGCCTGGCTTTTGGTGTATGTGTAATAACCTCACGAAACCAGCCAATAAAATCCCGTCTTCCATTAATCTGCAAGACTTTCTCTCTCAATTTGGCGAATTGGGGATAATTTCTTGGCATCTGAAAGCCTCGTAAATAAGGGAGTTATGGCGGCGTCTTGTCGTTCTGCCTCCAACTAGAAACGGATTAAGATAAAATTGGTCGTTACAGGGTTTGAGTGGTGGTATTGTTCTCTGTCACGCGACATCCACACTGTTAGGGCAGGCTTATATAGCTACGTTTACTCCCTAACCAGCATGTCTCTCACACGGTAAGTGTTACTCTGAGACCTGTACGCCCCTTGCAGTGTATTTTATCAGAGAGTTAAAGAATTCTTTGACGATTTTCAGCTAAGAAAAATCCGTGAATAATAATAAAAATTAAAATAATGTTTACAACGCTTAAAATAGAACTGTTTTTTAACACTTGGCTATTGACACAAATTAAGTAATAAAGTCACAAATAGAACGCTCGCCAGTAATAAAATCACGTGAAAAAAAACAATACAAAGGAAGCAAACAATTAAACAGTTAAAACTACCTAATACCCAGACCGAAAGACCGCAGAGCTTTTATTTGCTCTGATAAGTTTCTTGTAAAATAACACTTTATTGTTAGTCTATTTCGAATGTTATATGTTAGCAAAAGATGAGAGTGTTCGCATAAATCAGAATATAAACCAGAATTATATATCTGTTTGCCTTATCTTTGTGAAAGTGTTCTGTGGTTCCCGGGGTATATCTAATAATGATATATATGATTATTTCTAATTTTCAAAAGGATTGTTACTCTGTAACTCTTGTTGATACTTGTAGAATCTGTTATAGCTAGTCGTTCTATAAGAGCTAGTATAATGTCAGACCTTAATATCCTAGCCGGAACAGTAACCTCCCAGGTAATTACACCTTGAAAAACCGCTGATAACAGGTGAGTTCCTCTTTGTTAAAAGAGTAGTCATTATATTAAGTGGCCATTCCCAAATCACAAGTGTATTAACAGCTTAGAAGTCCACCCTGTCCACGGAAACAGCCCCATATCGTGTCTCATTGACACCATTAATTGATTCGTTGAAAACGTCGGGTTTGTTTGGGAGGTTTAACTACGTGTCAACCAAATTGCTGTTTTATCTTCTGCTGTACACATCGAGGTGAGAATTGGTGCTTTTGTGGCATTAAAGAACAACTGTTAATTTTGTCGGTGTGTGATAGATCAAGTAATCGACTGAAGTCTCCGAAGTTACATAAACTGAACAAAATGATGCACACACAGTGGGTATTCTGGTCGAAGTTGCCCTTTACCGCATACATGCCATTTGTTACGCTAATTTATAAATTATTTTAATAATTGCCGGTGTGTGATAGATTTACACACCGGCATGGAAAACGCGGTTTCGAAACCGCCTAACAGTTGTTATCGTTGCCGAATAGTGTACCTCATAAACAATATAGTGTGGAACTTTCGATTAAAAATTTAACGTATATAATTTTTCTTGCTTCACTTATCGGCTATAATTATAAGCAATGTATATAAATGACTTTATATTATTATTAGTATTAGTATTTACATTATTTTGAGATAACATTTTCTTAGTTCGAACTGATTCTAATTCAGAAATTTTGCAGGCTGAAATCCGCCCGGGAACTGAACCCACGACCCTCAGAGTTAAGCACAGAATCGCAAACAATAAATGCCGGCCACGTATACGCCCGCCATTCAGTCAGACTGCTGGCGACTCTGTGCCTAACTCTGAGGGTCGTGTGTTCGATTCACAGGCGGATTTTAACCTGAAACTTTTTCTGAACTATAGTATCTGTTCAAATTAAGAAAGTGTTATGCAAAAATAACGAAAATACCGTTTATAGTCACTCTCTAAGACACACAAATATTATTCATTGCATTCTGCTTTGGAAGTTGTGTCATTCTCCTATATCAAACGGGTAGTGAATGTCCGCTATCTTTACTCCAGCTAACTAACTGTCTCGGTATTCTTTTCGATAGGTACGCCTGGTACATGTACAGATATCTCGCCAATAGTGCGTTATATCTCTTTTCCTTTAGGAGTACGTAAGTTAACTTTCCAGAGAATCCCTCATTTGCAGAATGTTCAAATTGAGAAAGTAAGATAAGTTTTCTAAATAAGAAGCACATTACAAGATATAATTTGATATCATAATTTCACAGAAGAATTTGACATAATATAACCTAAGAAGGGTTTTGTTCAAACAAGCTATAAATACGGTGGAACGCATTAGTAACACTATGCATTAAAGATAATATCCACATTGTATAGCTTCTGGAGATATGACGCCAAGGCAATTTTTCAGATTGTATATATATTAAATTTCGTTGCTACTTTTGATTAATATATAGATCCGTAGCGACTTTCTGGAAGGACTAGAATGACCTTTGAAGATGTGAATGAAATATGAATGTTAACGTTTGACAACACATGGGCATTACGATAGCCAATGAAATATATATGTAGTTTACCATTTTCAAATTGTCATTCTTGTACTGCTAATTTGCAATTTTCCCCTTATTTACATAAGAAAGTGTGGAATCTTCGAAATGCCCATGTCTTTCATATATAAAGTACTTTATCTACAACTTTTAGTGTTCACCTAAGTTGCAGAATGAAGTGTGGAATTCCCAAATGTGTTACATTCCTTAAGTCATATTTTAGTTAAGCTAACATTTCCAATTTGAACAAGAAGAGTTCTCTTTGATTAGAACATTACCACCAACTCTTGTCTGTATAGTTGATTATTTTAGTTTTTAAAATTAAAACAAATCGAGATATGGTTGAAGCGAAAAAAAGAAATGGTACTTTGTCTGTTTGCTGTTTGCTCAAGAATACCAACAAAAATTAAGACTTTCACTTTGTACTACAAGAGCAACATTTTTGTCCAAAGTTGACAATTTCTACTAAAAACAAATCATTATTTGGTCAGCACTACCAAAACTGATGGCGATTTTAAACTTTGCACAAAAAACAATAACATCCATCCATCAATCCATCCCATTACTTGCACATTTTACCTGGGATCACAATATACATATACATATATGTACATTGTAATCTCAGATTTTACTTCAAGAAAAGCTTTTTGCTCAAACCATCACAAAAATGAATGAAGATTACTAAAATTTTACAAGAATTACATTTATTCTTTCCATGAAAGTTTTCACATGAAATGAGATTCTATAAGGTCTAATATATTTTATGTTTTGATCCAAGACTTACATTTATGACAAGACTATTTTATAGTTCAATACAATCTGAGCTATTTAGGGTCATTTTTTTTTTTTATGTTTCACTTGACCAAGTATATTGGTGGCGTCAGTATATACGAAACGACAGGGCAGGCCTTGTAAGCGGAGGCCCGATAATAGTAACTTTGAGTGACCAGACTTAAAATTCAGTCATATGGGCGTCGGGCGCAAAACGAATATCATCAATATGAGTAGTCACGCGAATCTTGGGTTGGTCACGTGAGACTTATCGTAATGGTCTTGTATCAAAAAAGCAATCCCAGGCCAAATGTAAATCTTGGATCAAATTAACAAAACTGGGACCGTAAAAACGTTATTTTTCTGAAAGCTATTGATTGTCATAGACAGAATTGGTCATTCTAGGCCAGTTTAAATTATCATTAGTTTTTTGGAAGTTTCAAGAAAATATTTAGGCGTATTTCTTAATTTTTAAAGTCTTTATTTTCCTGTATAAACATACTTTAAATATAAAACTATGTATTTGCAGTACCAAGTCTTGGTTAACTCATGAAGGAAGAGAAAGCTTTTGATTCACCAACACCAGCATCGACAGAGTGTGACCAACAATTAACAATAGCGGCATAACATAAAGTCGAAGGTTTACAATTACAGCAAATGGTTGTTCAACTTTTTCACCAAGCGGAAACAACAGTTGGTTCCAACTTCTCTAACACATCGAGTCGCAATTCAAATATATATTTTATTAGCGAATCTGGTCTACCTTATTATTGGGGTTACTGGATCTCACACCAGAAATAGAATTCATTCCCATTTCGAAAGAACTGGTAGGTGATTGGTTCATAATCGGCTGATGGCGGTGATGACGGTCAATGTGGCAAACAGGACGGCTACAGTGAGTGTCTTAAAGTAGTGAATCTGCGAATACCTATTATTCAGCTTAACCAAACTTTTCAAGGCTTAAGTAGAGATTTCCCAATTTTATCTTTACTCAATATTACCAAAAGTTGTCTATTCTTTTAAGTTATTCCATAAAATTCCTTGTATATTTATTTACACAACATTTTCATCAATATATAGACTAAATAACGTTTATGGAATTCACAATGGAATGTTGTCCAAATAAGTTCAGAAGTTGTCAATCCATCCGAAATTATTCTTTACTCGTCTGAACTACTCCACTACCCACTTCTAAATGGATGTCATACCTGTTTTTATTCTTGGATTGTATAACTGTAAAGTATTTGACATGCATCTTCATTTTTTTTTTGCTCTTATTTGTGTTGCTAAACTTTTTGGGCTTATCTTGAAAAGTATAAACGACCGTTTTATGGTTGGGTTAATTTTCAACCAGTCTACATACTTTTATGTGCCTTATATGTGCCTTATATGTGCCTTATGTATGCCTTTCCCTGTGCATATGTCTTTAAATGAATCACACGTACCCAGTGTTTTCGAGTAATTAAAACGTATGAATTAATTCTCTTTGTAGATAAGAGCCAAGTTTCTTTAAAGATCTTAATCTTTAATTGTTATATACGGTAACGTAAACAACTCTCGAGAGGATGTTATAACAATGTACATGGTGCAGAAAATAGGTGACATATGCATGCATTTGACACACTCAGCATGATAAGGCTTTGGTTTCAAATAAACCAAATTACAAACGGGTGATACAGAGAAAAATAAAAGATAATTAGACAAACGAAAAAGGTCGGAGAGAGAATCGCGCTGGATTACAGAACTTCGATGATGTATTTTCATTGGGTTTTAACTTGGGACCAGGCAAATGCGGAAGGCTGGAAAAATTCCGTTTATATTGCAATATGAACAACCTAGTCTCTGACTTGTAGGTCTACTGATTTCTCTGTGCCTCACAGAGAACGTCATAAAATGACTATATAGGTGTAAAGCACCTACGTCTGTGAGATAATTCTATATATTGTTAATGTCCATAGTTTATTAAATTTTAAATTGAATTATGTGTTACTTTGTTAAGGTTTTAAATGTATTGTACGTTTATATTTACTTAATGCACCAGAGCATACAATGTTGATGAACATAATACCTACATGCCTTTATCCCCACAAAAGTCATATAATTAAGTATTGCTTCCACTCAATGTGTAAATAATGACTCGCTAATAAGACATACAGACCCCTAAAAATCTACGGGTGTAAGTCTATATTCTGAGATGCTTCGTCCGTTTTTACAGTGTTCGATGTCCCTGTGCCACTGTGGTTAATCTTTGAATGTATGCATGTAAAGCCGAGTCGATAGACCATTGGTCTTGTTAGTCAAAGCCGGTCCTCCGGGTCCCGGGGAATGCATGTCATTTTTTCTCTGTCGAATATTGTAAAACATTCGTACTCCGGTGGAATTGTGTTTAAATCATTAATATAGTTGTCATGCTATCTAAACATCAGATTAAGATTGTCATATTGTGAATCGAAATCCAGAAAATAAACGAGACTTTTCCTGTATTTTCGTGTTAATTTATATGATTCTGACAAAAACAAAGAAGTTTAGTTTGTATATATACAAACTAAACTTCTTTGTGTGTATACACTGAAATACAAATCCTTAGAATCACTTTCCGATAATATGAAACATAATACAATAATTGTAATTCTGATCGAAGTACAGTGTTCGCCATCAACCTGTTATGACGAACTGTAGTTCTAATAAATGAGAAAGTATACAAAAAGCCTGCACTGTATATAAGTTAAAGTATTTAGACGATTAAGCAGGAAATTAAATTGAGTAGATATTTCGTTTTGTTGTTTAATTATTTTATTGCTTTTGTTATTATTGACTTAAATCATCAGATGCAACGGAATTGGCCAATGTTTAATATCATTTGATGCTTCAATACAGCGCTTTCAAGCGATGGCCTTAAATACCGTGTAACGAAAGACACGAGTAAAAGGTTAGACATTTGCCACACGGCGTGTATCTCCGACTCTCTAGATAAGTTTACTGCTTGTCCCAATTTGACAATAAGGCACAGAGGTTTGAACGACAAGCAGTTAACGGAATAACTATACGCTTAGTCTCGTGCTGACTGGTTGACAAATTTGTCTCTCCTTTTTTTTCAAAAGATTTTGTTGTTGGTTTTAATTGCCCTAGCCAATAAAAGGTTGGACATAAAGGGATTCTTGTGGGAATCATTGTTGAAAAGCCTTGTCAGAGATGAGTGGAAGACATCATTGAATTCACCAACTTAATTCCCCAACAATGAATTAGCATTATTGTTAGTAGCCCAGTTATCGCTACCCTAAGAACACGCCTCACTAATTCACCTTTAGAAAATAAATTTGGGTGGTTCTCAAAACTCACCAGCAATGGGAACAAGGAATTCTTTATTACCTGTATACAAACTGACAAGACTTCTTGAAAAATAATCAGAGCGGGAAATGGGAGATTTTAAACTTGCAGGATATAGCAGAGCCTAAACTGGGTCTTAAACTTTACACAATAAATAAATCTATATAGTATAAAAAAATTTGTAGACCGTGTATTCAAAATATCTTATGGAATCTTTAAAAGTAATCAGATGTACCAGTTTTATTTTATAAAGCATGAAAAAAAGTCTGACAATCTATTGACGATTGTCAGATTATATGTACCCTTTTCAATTGTTTTACTGCTTTATCAGTCAGGACCATACTTTAGGAAAATAATAAGCCTTACAGCCCATATTCAGTAAAACGGTAAACCCATCTAACTAATCATTTGGCAAACAGCATATCATATTGTCATAACAATGATATATGCTTTCTATAACCAGGACTGAAATTGGAATTTTAGTTGCTTGTTTAATGTGTTGTAGTGTAAGAACGCTTAACAGTCTATATTAAAGGATCAAGACAATTCTCACGTAAGCCCAATCTTCGTTTATCCTTTGGTAAAAACCGTATAAGATTGGTTCAACATTTAGTGATTTTATTATCAACATACAGTTGCTTTAGACTCGATAGGACATGTACCCCACCTCTGAGAAAGGGGAAACAAGTCATTCAATATAGTAATATATATATATAATATAAATATTTCAATTTCCAGCGACAAATTTCACATAGTACTCTATGGCAAGAAGTAAAAAAGAATGTTGAATGAATGGTTCATCATTTTTTTTAAGTTGTCACCATACTCATGAATATAATGACGTTTGTTTACAAGTTTTAAAAACTGAAAAGTAAATAAAAATTCATAAAAAGATAAATTTCAAATGTCCTTTTCCTCTATTAGCTATATCAGCATGATCCGTGGAGCTGTTGTGCCATAGAAGTATTCTTGAGAAGCATTTCATTTATTCATGTCAAACAGGCGAGTGTATTGACTTTTCCTCAGAGAATTAATTCTAGCCGCTAAATCTTCTGTGTGTGAGGACGAAGGTCCTCGGCAGCGGTGACCAACTTCACCAATCGCAAGCCAATTCAAACTCACCCACGTGAAAGCCAGAATAAACGTCGACATACAATGATCGTAAAACGCCGCTAAACGTTCCAGCGGGACTCGCCTATCTGTGGAGACCGATTTGTAGCCTGAGATAAGGGGTCCAATATACCACCCAGCCTCTGCATACCAATCACATTGAGGCCGAGCTCTGATTGACAAGCATCTCTATTGATATTTCAATTAAGGAGGCGGTAATTTGTTCCGTAGACAAAAGCTAATTACGGTAGAGTGAGATGTAGGCCTATAAATGACAGTTGACGAAGAGATGCCATGTGTTTCTAATGTAGCAGTGTAGGCCTCGGTTGGTAGGGCGCTGTTATAGTTTCTGCCTCTCCATCTGACAGTTAGAGAAATGTGTAGGATAGTGGGGAATACTCAATGAGACGCTAGCAATTCACTTTATGTTATTTTGCGGGAAGATGACACCGCGTCGGTAACGTTGAGCTGCTTTTCAGTCTGTCGGCCAGAACTTGTTAGGAGACCGTCAAGTGTCTGAGTAGTTACCGGAATGGACAAGTCCGTCTGATAAACGTCAAACTATCTCTAGCTGACAGTCAGGATCTTTCTCAAACTTTTGACGCGCCTGATCAAAATTTTGAAGCACAGGAAATTTTGTGTACAAGAAAAACAAGAAAGCAAACCCCAAAATATGAACTTAACTCACCCTGGCCACCCAGCCCTGAACATGGGTGTGACGGCCCACGGGGCTCTTAGTCTTACCACGCCTTTCAGCAATCATCAGACATCACTCCATCAGCGATCTCCTTTTGCAATCCAAGAACTGCTCGGCTTAAGCCATGCACATGCTCACCAGGAGGCCGGGGTTCGAACATGTACGGGTAGGACGTGTGGCTTTCAAACAACAGACGCGTCGTCCTTATTATCAGCAGCCTCATCCTATATTCCACGAACTCTAGCCGCTTCTCATGAACACGTTTTGTCTGGTGCCAATTCGGCCATTTCCTACTCACCCTGGCGGCCCAGTTTTATTAGTCCGTTTTCTACAACTGGTTCGAGTCCGAACCACGTGAGTGTGTTTAGCTTATCATCAGTTCATCAAGCCAACCTCAATAGCAACAACAATAATAATGAAAACAGTCACGGTAAGTAGATCATTATTTTCTATTCTTTACCTTCTATTTTCTGCTCTCTTTAAGGATTTTAAAAATGTTTTAATAATGGCACTTGTTTGTTATTAATTTCTTTTTTTTTACACATTGTGTATGATATAATTCAAACTGTTTGAAATACATTTCTCTTTCCAAGCTCGATTAATTTATTGTTCTAAATGTACTGTTGTTATGGTTACTCAATACTGTGACATCAATATAGGTAAATATCGGCAATTTTATACTTTTCTTAAAATCAATCACACTGGCATGGGGATGTCGATTAAGGAAATATTCTATGTAATAATATATAGAGATACATTCAAGTTTGCACGGTTTTGTAACAAACTTGTCTAATTTTTCCTGAGTCAGCTGAAAAAGTGAAAGGCAGTAAAGTATTTATATGCGTATGTTAGAAGGATAATTAAACTTATATAAAGCGTATTTCTTACATTCCAAACTATGTCAATATTGATTTTATCTTTAAATCCGTTGCATATAGTATACAGGTTAAATTTCATATCCTTTAAAACAATTAGATATTTTTAGATACAACAATTCAGTTTTGGTAGCTGACATAATTTGCATATACGTCTTTGACATCAAAATAGGCTAGAATAACGTGATACTGATAATAATGGTGTGATGGCGTGGTGTTATTAGTCTGTCCTGGTTAAAACAATAGTTAAACTAAAATCAATTTTGAATCTGAAACTGTTAATCAAGGAAAGCGGAATCAACTAATAGCTGTAATAACATACATGCGCTGATATGATCATATGAGTGATATTTATAAACCATAATATGTATACGACCGCCTGATGGAAAACAAGAATTATACACTAATCCGTTTCAAGGGTATATTTGTTCTTGCGGAGTTCCGGTTAATGTGGCAATCAGAGGTGAAAATAAAATACAAAACCTGTTGATAGATAGTTGTGTTAACAGGTTGTATTATACAGCCAAGTACTTTACACATCGCGCGATTGATAAACCGGACAAGAGATAATAAGACAACTATACCAAAATTTTAATATTTGCGTGTCAACATTTCCAAACGTCATTTTCTCTTCAAGGCAAAATATTTTCCTTAGAAAGATTGACATAGTCCATATATTGCTGGAACTCTGGCATTTTAAAATGAAGTGAATTTATATATAAGTACTCAAATATACAGCAAGTCATGTTATATGCAGATAGTCTTATTAAACAGCATGACTTTTACTGCCTCGCACTTGTCTTCCCTGACATTTGATGTTAAGCCCTGAAATATACGGCAAGATATATAAGTTATACAATATGTAATGAGAAGATAGGAACATTGAAGACATGACTTTCTCTAGTCCTTATCTTAATTATTTGGTATTACATTTGTTTTTTTTAGATATCACGATTTATATTTTAGATGTTGCCATGATTTGTTGACACTTTCGAATCGGACTTTAACAAAAAAAATACAAAAAAGATATTGCATCTCACTGAGTTGTATTTATAACCGTCTTTAATTTTAGTTTAATAAGGTTAAATAGTTTATTAACTTAAATTGAGGTTGCATTAGTTTGCAGTGGTTCCAGGCTCGAAACTAAACACACAGTACACACTGTATGAATTTAAGAAGATGTTACAATTAACATATTTTGTACTTAAATTTTTGTCTAAGCTTAACTCAAATCAAACACAAAGTTTGTTTGTTAGATTATATTCAGACACGATTTATACGAAAGGCTAAACATGTTTCATAATGATAACATTATTTGCAGTTATTTGAAATGATGGATAAAAATTAAGCGAGTTCGTTGCTGTTTATAAGCATTCTGTTGGTATTGGAATAATGGATTCACATATAACCTATGATTTACAATCGAAAGGCTGCATGTCAGCTTTATTCAAAGAATGTAAAGAGAATTTCCAAGTTTAAAAAACGTTAGCTTTAAAAAGACCCTTAACATGTTTCCTTGTCAATGAAGGGGTTATTTGATTAGTACAGAACCAGTTCGAGACATTATATGCATGTGCTGCACCATCCCGTCCGCTTTATAACCGATCTACCCATGCGCGTGTTATCTGGCCGACCAGAGGTCTACCATTTACCACGGTTAATATGTGTAGCCAAACAGCTCTTCTCATCACACATGGGTGCTCAGCCCAACTAAAAAGCTACCTTTGTCTCCTCGGTTATTGTTGCCAGAAACATCGATATATTTTAATATTGCTGGTGTTTTAATTTTGGATCTCATCTCTTAAACATGAGCTAATTTGTTTAGTTTGCTTCCGAATCTAGTTGGGGTCGACTCTTACACTATTAGTGAGGAATTAGATAGGAGAGAACGATGTGTAATTCCCAGCCAATTTTCACTTTTCCTTTCTGCCGCATTTAATTCCAATTTCATTTATCTAATTTTAAGCAATAATATTGATAGGAAAAATGAATGGAGGACTTGCGGGATTAGCAATTCTTTAAGGCGATTGTCCGAGGGAACCTTTTTCATCGACTTGGGATCAGCAATTTGATAGAAGTGACTGGAAAACGCTGGCTAATGTGCGTAAATCAGCCTGCGACTAGAAACTCTATTATGGTATAGGCTCGGAGAGCGCGGTGTGCCAAAACGGGTCCCGTATTGTATGAGCTGGTGGAATGCTTCCCCCGGGACCAACACGCCGGTATTAGCCCGGGTCGCACTAAGCAGCTAATTTTAATCAGCGCTAACTATTATTGTATCAAACCAGGAAACAAGGCGGACAGTAAAGCGAGTGACAGCCTCAAATTGTGAATGTTCTGCAGACATGACATTTGAAAATCCATCCTGCTCTCATAAGACCGCTTGTGAGGTTTTCCACATCAAACTTTTCTTCGGATTCAATTCACCACAGATTCACAGACCCACGAGGTCACCAACTTTGTGATTGTTTCTTGTAGCAAATATTCCACATGGTCAATAAAGTAATTCCGAATTTCCGTGTTGTAAATAGTCAATAGTTTGATACGCAATTTAACATTACCCGAAGGAATTGCGCAAGATTGTTCCTCAAGTGTATGGTCAGGTTAATAAGCAATGAAAAACTGTAAGAAAGCCAGAAAAGAATGACTATACCATATTTGAAGGATCCTACTTCAACTTCATACACTCAATCTGCATTGGTTGGCGATTGACTGTTTGGCGTTTTATGTCGTGTACAATGCTTTGATAGTACAGAATTCGCACAGTCAGCAACTTTGCTTTTCTTCTTTTTAAATACTAATCAAAATAAATGTTCTATGTTGCTGTTAACCCGTATTCTTGTTGCGCCTAATCGTAAAAAGCGTGTTTTGGTTTGAAATATGAATAGCTTCCAGAAAACATCCAAATTGTCTTTACGGCTATATGAAATAGTATACTTCAATGGATATACATAATGATAACTGTAATATCATTTATCTAAAGCAAATATCCAATTCTCGATGTTGGGTTATTCTTCAAACATAATACCACCTTAATCCTTTCCGCCACGTTTCCACTACAAACATATCTCCTAAACAATTGGCGGTATTTCACCATTTTCGTATTTGAAAGTATGAAACACTTTTGTTGTTAATTTAACTGAGAACTATACAGATAATACAGGTATGTGTGTGACAGCTGAATTCTCCGCTCAATGCGGTACAGCATACACCACAACCAAACTGTTAACTATATAATGAATGTCTTCATCTTTGCCAATGGAGAACTTTTCTTAAAAGGAGACAGTGAACTATCGTCTCCAGCTGAGATAATCATAACCTCATTTAAAAAGTGACGAATTAGGTGTTTGATTATAGGTTAGATTGTGAAGGCGTCATGTTTCGAATTTATTAAGCCGGTTCAGGTGACAAGAAGATAGAACTTCAACGTGTTTTGTCATCTTGACACTATCAACAACTATTAAAAATACTCATGGTAAAAACAGGGTTGGTTTTGATTTATAAAACAACAAAACAATTTAACACCTGCGCGGACACACGCTTGTATATAGCGTTTTTAAATTTACACAAAACGACGTTAAAATAAAAAGGACACCAAACAAATTCATTTATTGGGATAGCTGAAACTACTTAAACCAAGCAAGATTAAGAAATGGAATGAATGAATGAATGAATGAATGAATGAATGAATGAATGAATTAATGAATTAATGAATGAAGAAATCACACTAACATGTTATTTGACTTTATTTAATTATGGATTGATAGTAATAAAAAGCAGAAAAGTGTAACCATTGTCTGCTCCACATTCTCCGTTACCTACAGGAAATTCAATTGTAGCATCAGCCAAAGAACATATATCTCTGACAATTATGATATGGGGAGTAATAAATTAGTATTCAATTGTATCTATTGAGTAAACAATTAATATATTTACAGAGTCGTCACCCATTAACTATAGGAGACAAAGTATTTAAATTGATCAAGTCTATATAATTATGTTATAAATCACAAGAACAGATGGCCCTAGTCCTTATCGGTAAATAAATATAGAAACTATTCCGAAAGATTTTCCGTGTAATCGCTCCATCAGATTTATATGCCGGCCTATTTGTCTTTATATTTCGTCATTAACAAACTAGTTACGCGGGGTCTTAAAGCCGAGATACTAGAACGATTATATATTGGTTATGATTCACCAGAGAGATTTGAAAACTCAATCACATAATGGCAATTAAAAGATATAACTGGTCGGTCAGGTCCAAGCCGTTATGACACGCGAGCTACTCTACGCTCTGACATTCGGGAGCGTTCGTGTGCTAGTGTTTCGTCTTTGTTATCTTAGGGCAACCAGACTGGGCTAGGAGAGCCAGGGTTTGTTTAAAAACCAGATCACCGAGCGTGACGGACTAGACAGTGATTTGCTTGGCCTGTAATTCTGCATTTAGCGGGTCGGAATAAAGCCACACAATAGTGGAAAAGAAGAAATCGTTTTGTATAAAGAGCCTTCTCTCAATTACACCAAGCGAGGGACTTCTTGTCAGTATAACACTGTTACACGCCACACTGGCCTTCAATTTACCCAATAGAAACTCGGTTTAAGCTAATCCCTAATTTAGTTGGCAGTCCTGTAAGACGGACTGCTAATTCCTTGATCACTGCACTGCATCGCACTGTCTGATTTAACAGAAAGCCACTCTTTCTCTTGAAAATTTCTATAACGAAAATCGTTTTTCTTTGTCTATTTCCTTTTTACCAATCAGTAGGTAAACTTGAACCCAGTTCGGGGTTACGTTGGGCGAGTGCCAATGGGGTTACAACCGTGTATTTCAATCCCCCCGGTGGGTGGCCAATCACCTCCTAACACCATTAAGAGATTAAGGGGATTAGTAGGGAGTTAAACTTTACTGAACACCCTGCTTGTACAAATGGGGAAGTTAATAGGCTTAGAAGCGTTGGAAGCTGGGAGATGCTTTCTTTCGGAACTTGTCTGTACGGTTCTGTGAATCGATCATTTCTCGAGAAATTCATCCAAATTAACAGAGTAGTTAATCGGAGCCTCTATCCTTCTAACAATTCAATTATCTAGTCAGTCACACGCAACACTTCACCCTTATCTAAGAGCAGAAAAATTGACTACTTAGTAGAAAAAACGACTTGGTTTTATCTTGAACAAAGGTCCTTCAAAGGACGAAGGAATCTAATCAATCGGAATCTGAGCTAAATTTACATTGTTTCTACACATTTCTTCTTATGTATTTCACAAAGACGTATTTTAAATCCACAAATGACATCGATTGATCATCTTACCGTTTTAATAAACGGTTATCAAAAAAACTGGTAAGAAATTATTTTATACCAATAGAATTTAGGACTATAACGCACAGTTTATACAATGGAGAAAAGTTGGTTATGAATGAGTCTTTCTACAGTACCTAGACGGCCAAGGTTGTCTATATAATTGCAATTCAGTGAGTGGGAAACCTATGTACAATTTAAATCTAATAAAGTTTCTTCATCACATATAGCACAGCAAATATATAACTGTTTGGATTTAAATATTGACCGCTGGACACTTGACAACTAAATCAACCGTAGGTAGATTTCAATGGACGCAGGTTGTAAAAAAAAATCATACTTATATAGGGGAACCAGAATGAAACTTTTTTAACATTGTTTTAAAGAAGGAAAAAAATGTTTGCTAACAGTGCAGGGGTATGGGGAGTATATAGTGTACATATGGATCATTTTATGAACTCTTTAGTTGTCATATACCCAAAAACCTGTATTTGTATGCCATGATTAACTTGATGCCATCGAAAGTGACAATCGTGATTATACTAGGACGAAATTCCTCTTTTCTGACCTGTGACCTAAACGGGGTCAGAGGTTAACGTGACGACCCCCATACTCACCTTGTCACACGGAGTGCTCATCAGAAACAGCCATTATTATCAATAATCAAGTTAATTTAGTACCCGTATATTCCCTTTATGCTTCACAACCTTCAAGTATGTATTGTGTGTGGTCGTTCCACCTGTCTTGGATTAACACCTTGACCAAGAGACCCAGAGAGGAACGAGAGGCTGACTATCAACTGTCCTGCTCCCATAGGGATTTAAGGCCGTGTGTATGGTTATCGCACTCCTATGACGGGGTGTCAGCCATATGGGAGAAGGAACCCCCCTCTACACCAAGAAGGAACCCTCCACTACACCACTGGCAACAAACGAGGACGAAACATGAAAATTACAAAACAAAACAAAGAAACCTAAAAAAAGACCGGTGTCCTGTGCCCTATAGCTGGCTGTGAGGGCACCGGAGTAATAGGAAGTTAGTTCCTTCCCAACTACCCGCCATTGTTTCTAGTATTTAGTCAGATAAACATGTCCACAATGGTAGTCAATCAAATCAATAGTCTCTCTAACGAACATCAGTGAAACTTTTCCAAAATAGTCCAACAATTTGTTTATTTATCCTAAAACACAATATTATTACAAGAATACATTAACTTAAGAGCATACTAGAACTGTTTTATCCAATAATAAAGTGTCTTTCGTAATACGTTCAGCTACAATGACAAGTCGTTATTAATTACATAAAGGCTTTTTGACAAGCTTTTGTTATGGCAAGATATAATAGTGCTGGCATCGATGTGTGCGCATGTGTTTCGCTATAATCTATGTGACCTGAGCTAGGACTTTATTATTTGTTGAAATTCGACACCAACATGTATTTGTAGACCCACCGTTTATTTCACTAACGTCAGATGCGCGCATGTTCCTTATGACGATGGATCTCGTATTACATAAAAAGGAATAGAGATTTGTCTGTGCTAGATGAGTATACGGTGTTACATTTACCAAGGTTTCTGTGATGATAACATCCGTCAAAAGGATCCAATTTTCGAAATAAACGCGACTGATTCATTTTAGATTAACTCATATAATATAAGTAAAAATCTTTATTTGTGGACAGTATTTAATATTCGTAACACAGCCAAAGGGAAATTTTGTTTGAAGAAGATAACTAGTAATAAAATTAAGAATTTTTTTTATCATAATTCAATTTACAAATGTTCACTACGTATCGACTTTAATAAATAAATAAATACATAAATGAATGAATGAATGAATGAATGGATGAATGAATGAATGAATAAATAAATAAATAAATAAATAAATAAATAAATAAATAAATAAATAAATAAATAAATAAATAAATAAATAAAT
>JAVFBX010206858.1:0-12211 GCA_034783855.1 Mopalia kennerleyi
CATTTTAGAAATTCTAACTCAGTATAATAACACTGACCAAAGGATTGATTGATTGATTGATTGATTGATTGGTTCATTGATTGATTGATTGATTGATTGATTGAATGATTGATTGGTTGGTGTTTAATGCTGTGATTCAGGGTATTTTGCTATATATATATGATGACGGTTTATTCCAACAATACCATATTATTTCCAACTGTTTGGACAGGGGAAATAGGCTTTACCACAGGAGTCAAACATACACCCCTCATTCCCCTTTATCTAAAATGGGGAGTTTGGGGTAATCTCTTTCTGTTGACATCAATGATCAAACCGTCGACATGTCGAAGAAGTCAAGTGGTGAAAGCAAACAAATTTGAACAGATTTGGTCAGTTAATGTCTCTCAGCACTATGAGAATCTCCAATAACTTATAATTAATTTACTTGGTGCGACATTAATGCAGCACCCAATTGTAAAAGAGATTTAGCGCCCTCTGAGTGAACCTACCTGGGCAGTTGAGGTCATCCCCCAAAAGGCGGTAGCTGTCAGAATCATGATGGTATAGACACCTGCGACTCTTCACTAGCGGAACACCACCAGGTAAAATACAGGTATAACGAACTGTCGCCAGGTTCGATACACGGTTTGTAGTTGAAGGAGTAGGGGGATTATTGACTGGAAGGACTACAGGTGGACATGTGATTGCTACAAACAAAACCAGACAATCTTAATTTTAAAACTAGCAAAATTGAATAAGTAAAATGCTTAAGACATTTTGTAAGTTTAAACTATCCAGACCAGCTGTAAAATCTAGGAATGTTAGTGAAGTTAATGGCTACATCAAGGCAATATTAAACGCTTGTTTTTTTTATTTTTAAATTTAAAAAAAAAATAAACTAAAAGATCAGAATTTTTGTTCAGACTTAAAATTGGCAACGTTACGTGAGGCTTCCCATTATATATTATTTGCCCCTATCCTCATTATCCTAATTTACCCGCGACCCCCAATAAAATTCAACCAAATGTTGAGAAAGTTTCATTGACAAACCTTGGCATAGAGGGGCAGGAAAGTCCCAGTTACCAGAAGTGAGACATCGTGAGGTGGCCGTGCCCTGTACAGCATAACCCATGCTACACAGATACTCTATCTTATCACCGTACACGAACGTGGTCTGAGATGTCAGGGCCCTTCCATTCTGAATGTTCAAATTACGAGATGGACAAGAGACAACTGGAAAACAGAATAACAATGATTAAATACTATAATATTATACCTGGTACTATCAATCAGAATACATTTTTCCAGCTGATATATTTGATATCATGCTCCATACAAGTTGACATCGAGTAGACATGATGAAATGGCCTAATTAACAAACGTTTATTTTAGGGACGTTTTCGTTTCTGTCGCTTATTGCTGGTTTGTTTGTTTGGAGTTTAACAACACATACATTAGGTTATTTCACTCACAGGACCCCGTGCCAGACAATGGCCCTCAATATAAACGCTGGCAACAAGACAAGACAAGACGAAATCAGGACAACCACAACTTACAGATCAGCCTCTAATAGTGCCCTTTTCACTTGCGAGAGCACCAGGGCAAGAGGAATGTCCCTCCAAACCCTCTTTTCTACTTATTACCCATTAAATAATTAGGATAGAATTGTTGTACGGATCAGCTTCATAGTGCCCTTTGTACTGCCGAGAGCACCTGGGCAATAGGAAGCTCCCTAGCTCTAAACCCTCCACTCTGCTTATTACCCATTGGATAGATTTGTTGTAATGGTATATATAACACCAATGTGGATTATGATTCTTCGATTGTTTGACACCATGCTAAAGGCTTTTTCACTTATATAACAGTGGTGTTCTCCAGCAGTAAGTAGTCTCACTAAATAATCCTAAAACGTTAATCTTTTGATGTGTTACGAAATCAATGTTCCTACAGTGCCAAGTAAAGATATCATAATAAGGCTTAGAAAATAATTCCCTTTAATTTAACAGTCAAAGGGTAGTACTGGTTGATCATACATGTATGACCGTGTTTGTATTAAATCTGAGTCACCGCCAAGTATAGGTGCAAAGTCACCTGGTTGGCATGCCCCATTGTTGTGTGCTTTGTATGCTTCTTAAAACATAATATAATTATAGGAAATAATCCAAATGATCATATGATTCTTAATACATCAATGAGTTAAATAATAGAAGGTAGTACTCACGTATACAGGTGTGGTTGATGGAGTATTTATGCCAGACCTTTGTTCCGTCTTCCCCAATTGAGGACAAGGCTCCCTGAGCATAGGCACGATACAGCTCATAGCCTGCGCTACATAGACATGTGTAGCCCCCCGGGGAGTCTGTACACCCCTGCCCACAATACCCCTCAAAACACTCATTGATATCTGAAAAAAAAAGATTTGTGGTATGATAGGGTATGGTAACTCAGGATAAGGTATGATATGGAATGATAGTGTGATACAGTAACGGACCATAAGGTATGATATGGTATGGTATGGTAATATATGGTACGGTGTGCTGTGAGGGTGGTTGATTGATTGATTGGTGGTACAGTATAGCACAGCATGGTATGATATGGCACAATATGGTATGATATACAATGTAGTGCAGCATGGTATGGTATGATAACGTATAGTACAGTACAATACGGTAATAGGGCAGTTGATTAATTGATAGATTAATTGATTGAATGATTGATCGATTGATTGATCATTGGATTCATTCACCAGAGTACTCCTTGATTATCAATTTGATTGCTCGACAGTTCAGATTCATTAGTTTATTAATTGATCTGCTGATTCACAAAAATACAACACTTACTTTTAAATTTAATTACGAGGCTATCATTGACACTTACTGAGACAGTTATTAGAATCATCTGGGTCTGAACGGTATCCAAGGTAACAAGCACACTGGTAACTTCCAGGTAAGTTCTCACAGCTTTGTTGACAGGTAGATGTCAGTTCTGTACACTCGTTGATATCTAAATAAGCAAGACAAACACGGTTAAGAGGATAAATAAATTTGTTTGTTAAACGTCGTACTCAATATACTCTTATACGATGATAGAATGTCCACTTCACACGGTTCCTTGCCTAAATACAATGGAAAACTGAGGACAAAAACTCATAAAAACCACCCTCATGATTGCCAGAGCCACATAGTGTGACTCACTCATATACCTGATGGTGAATAGACTCGATTACTTGCACGGTACATCCTACTAGGATTAGTAAGCACATTCGCTTATCACTGAGCCACAAGCCCCATGACAAAAAGAAACTAAAGTAAAAGCACTTTTGTAACTGTTAACGTTACCGGTATGTTAAATGTTCAAGAGCTTACACTTAGTACATAATGTGAAGTTGTAGTTACCTTGACAGGTGGGGTAATCATCAATAGCACACCTGTATGGATTAGAGCCGCTAATTCTATAGCCAGTATTGCACTGTACACGGACTAAATCCCCGGCTGTATATATACTACCAGAATTCAGTGTTATTCCATTCTGTATGGGACGAATTGTACACAGACGTCCTAAAACATATCAAAGTAACAAATAAGCATCACAGTGGAACATAATCAATTAAGTTTTAAATTTATAACCTTCAAGAAAATATTTAAGTAACAACCGGTTCACCAAACATGTAAATGACTAACTGGCTAAAACAAAATACATGTACTCTAATTTTGGGACAGTCCACAGAAATAACATCATTAACATGTAAGACGCCCTGTGGCAAAGCCTATTTCTCTGTCCCAACTGCTAGAAGTTATAGGGCCAGTTATCACACAAAATACTTAATTTGGACACCACTTTAGAAAACTGCATTATAGTTTCTACAATCTTCTTAACCTCTATAAATTTATGTTTTTGCTGACTGTCCCTCAAGATCATTTTTAAAAATCAGGAGATGGAAAATATTATTATTATCTGTTTTTGTCTCATTTTTGTAATCAGCCTGAGAATCGCTAGATCATGGTTCATGAAAAAAATTTGTAAGTCTCACTTTGGCAGACAGGTGGGGAGTTTGACCAGGCCTGACCAAGTCCACACACCAGCCTTGATACGCCTACAACCTCAAACCCAGGGTTACATGAATACTCCACCACAGTCCCATAGCCTGTCCCACCGGTACTCCCATACACCACTCTGTAGCTGCCATTTGCAACCGTAGGTAAAACACCACAAGAAATAGCTGAAGAAAAAGAAGACATAGAAATAAGAAACAAACTGCACAAGAAAAAAAAAATTCTGATGAACAATTGTGATTAAAGTATTTTATTGGACGTGATGTCCTCTCTATCAGTGGTGATAATTAAACACAAGAGTTAATATTAACTGTTCTTGATGAGCACAGGCAGTTATCTCCCTTTATTGGCCACAGGTCAACCCTTTAGATTGTGTGGGAAGCTGACAAGGCAAAGTTTTATAGGCTAAGCTGTTTACAGGCGACACAAAAATATTATTGAGAAAAATATACTTGCATCTGTAAAAGATTTATATTGTTATATTCTCTTATTTCTATTACTTATTTCTTTGAATAATTTAATAATTTCAAATTTATAAATTTAATTTGCAAAAATGTATCATATAAATACAACTCATAACAGATTCATCCAATACAGTGGGGGCTTATCAATTGACTTACTTTGAATTAGAAAGCTTTTATTTAACCTACCTTGACATCTGGGAGGCGTTGTCCATGATCCCGTTCTCAGACAGGTAGATGTGGCTATTCCGACCATAGAATAACCAGGTAAGCACTGGTATCGGACTGTATTGCCGGCATACACCCCAGTGGTACTCAGGATGTAACCGTTAGAGATGGACGCAATTTGACCACAAAATACAGCTAAAAGAAGGAGAGTAGAAAAAGATAATGAAGACTTAACATAAAAAATGTAAGATAATTGAAACATTATCCTTTGATTGAATTCGGTTTCTTATTTCTGCAATTTCTTTGATACTATTGACGAAGGATTAGATGACAGAGGATTCGGGAACTAGTAATAACTAATACAATGTACATGTATTAAAGCCAACTGTTTAAGGACAATGTTCCTGACTGTCTGTAAAGAACATTAATTTTTCAACAAACCAAAACACCTCACATTCCATTTAACTTTGAAGTATAACACCGTCATATAAGTGAAATACTACTGATCACATTATTTAATTAATTTTTTAAAACTTTTTAAATCGTTTTAATTTTTTAATTTATTTTATACAAGGCCAACAGATGAAAAGACCCAGTAACAGACCATAAATTAAACACTAATCAACCAATCAAAAACACAAATAAATCAGTATCTACTGAATTCCATACAAAAATTGAACAGAATAGAGCATACTCCTTCTTTATGAAAAGGTCTGCCAAAGATACACAAGCAGCCAGCTAACAAATTTAATTTATGCCAAATTTAACCATGTGTAATTGTTCTAAAATAATTTAATTAATTTAATTTTAGAACATTGTTATATTTTTAATGCAGAGAAAGACAAGTTTGCTAGTCACATCGAGATTCAAACTCTTTGAATACCCGTTCTCAGGCTAGAAAAATTTAATTTATGCAAAATTTAATAATATGTTATTGTTGTAAAATTATTTATTTAATTTAATTTAAATACATTGTTATATTTTAAATGCAGAGAAAGACAAGTTTGCTTGTCACATCAGGGATTCAAACTCAGTTCTCTGACCAAAATTTTTATAAATATCATTTAAATCAATAAATTAATATCATAATTTCACATAAATATCTCGTTAAACTGACCATCGCAGGTTGGTAATGGTGATATACTCCAGGTCCCTCCAAACAGACAGGTTACGTCAACAGTGGACTGGAGCCTATACCTCAATTCAGTGAATAAATAGTTCGTTCTACACTGTAACGATATAACATCTCCAAAGCTAGCCAGATCAGTTCGGGAAATCTGAATGTTGTTAGCTGAAGTATTGATTTGAGGGCAGTCTGAAAAGACAAGAGATATCATTCAAGTCGGGTTCAAAGATATACATATACCATGAAGGCATTATTAAAGGTCTTCCCAAATGGTTGATACCTAGAAAACTTGTAAAAATAATTCAATGTCCACTGGACGATTTTCAATTTGTTTCGTTTAAAAAATCGGCGAACTTATGGAGAAATTGGGATTTAAACGTGTAACATTTATTAGCACATACAGCTCAGCGATAGCGAGTGACGCCATCAGGAGAAAAGAACACGTGACTAGTATCTATAGAAACATCGTCGTCATTTTATTATTCTCAAACGAATGGTGTATCTCCGGTACGGACTCAGCATTATCTGACTCAGATTGTTCGGACGGAAATTTCCCCTGCTTACATCACAGCTTAAATAACTTGTTTGCAAAGTTGCAAGTTTGTAAGTGAATATAAAAAAATCTACGAATTGGAAAAATATGGGATATTTTTTTAAAATAAGTTGGCAATATTATCTTTGGAATTGAGTCACTTTAAATCTGATTTAAAACCAATTGGGAAGACCTTTAACTGTTTAACATGGAAGATGTTATTTTAGTTACGGAAGTACAATGTATGCCTCTTTTTTAAAAGGATGTGATGTTATCAGGAACAAATTTCTAATAACAGGCCTGAAAATCATAAACATTTGAAGTTATATCAGAATGTAACCACGTCACCGGTGCAAAGAAAATCAGCGGAATACTAACAACATCAGACTATTTATTGTATTTAATATAAGTTTTTGAAACGCTAAAAATTAAGCTTATTCTTTATGTAGGTTTTGCGAAGAGAAGATAAAAAATGTCAATAAACCAATGAATTGAGGTCAATAGAAATGTGTAAATTAAGATATGGTAATGAAACAAAAATCAGGATAAAGTTATTCAAATGTATCCCTGTTGATCTGTGCGAAAGATTGGGGGAAAGCGGTATTATCAAATCAGTTAAAATGGCTCCAAGCTTTTTCTTATCTCAAATTTGCTTTGTCTATATGAATTTTGACCGGCTTGCCATAAAATACATGTATTTCTAGGACGCACCAGTAGAGAATCTCAAACTGAAGCCGACCCCTGCCCCGACAGCACTGTTAGCCATTCTGATCTGAAACTGTCCTCTCTGCCCTGACTGGGTACTGATCGAGCCTGATGGGGTTGTCTGGCCGGTGAAACCCAGCCCGGGATGGGCGGCAGTACTGAATGTTGAGCCCACATAAACCTGTAACATAGGACACATAGGGATAATCACTTCCATAAAGAAGTTAATGTACCTATCTGATTTGGGCTTTTACGTCAACCGTGTGGTTCTTGTATTTATGTGACAACATGCCAACAGAAAAAGTGAATGAACAACACTATATTGAACACAGAATGCTGTAAATCACCAAGATTTCTCTTCATAAAATAACTCAATGTATTTAAGGAGTTATTTTACGAACTTATGTAGAAAATGTTGCCAAGAGATAGATTAAGCGATCCCCAGTAAGAAAGAATCTGGATCTCTCAGAAAACTATTCAATGGCATATAGATTTGACAATTTACCAAATATTCTACTTTCCAGTCTTATTTATGTAGAGTGAGTGAAATAACCTTAAGTATGGCGTTAAATCCCAATCAAACAACAGACATTTAAGTAGGAAATAACCATAGAAGTTTTTCAAATATACATTACACAAGGTTTGCAATAAAAATAGTGACTTAAAGGCACTCCTTCCTAATTTCTGGCAGACAATTTGCAGAGAGCTTCCTGTTAAAGATCATTCATTCATAGCTAATTAAGAGATAACATGAAGCAGACCTGTTGATCAGGGGCCACTGTCACAAAACGTCGTACGACAAGTAAATATCGTACGATAAAATTACGTCATGTTAAACCATAGCGTAAAAATATCGTACGATATTTATTTGTCGTACCACGTTTTGTGAAAGTGGCTCCTGACGCTTTAGTCGAGCTTTGTTACACTTTGCACGCCGCTTTAAAGCGCCATCAAAGCGCCGTTGGTGTGAACTGAGCATTATTTTATTCTCTCCCTTGTGTTGATTGGGATTTAAGCGCACGCTTGTGGTTATTTCATTTAATTGAGCGCGTGCCAGCACAATAGATGAAATAAATCAACCTTGATAACAAACAAAGATAAGACAGGACAATCACAAGATCTAATACAACAGATCGCTCTCGTGTTTCCCCTGAACTCAGAAAGCACCAGGGCATCTCTGAATTTTAGGAAGAAATTTTTCAAGACGAAATTTTGTGTAAGAAGTTAGCATTCGGTGAATGCAGGTGTTTCAAATAACCAATAAATGCTCAATATAAAATTTCTAAAAAATAAGTAACAGCACAGGTGACGGTGTCGAGCATATATATGATCACATTCGCTAACCAAGAGTTTTATTCTGAGCTACATTTCTTCACTTAACGGACACGTGGCGTATATATCAACATAACCTACAGCCACACAATAGCTGGAATGCCTGGGATTTTGTATCCACCCAACTAGAGAAGACTGGGCAAGTGAAACAAAACGTGGTGATTGTCGAACCTAGATCAATTTATTCGCTAGGGGCGTAGCTGTAGATGCTAATTACAGCACCTTGGTCCGCCAAGGGTTATAATGTAAAGTAGCTGAGAATAAAATTCTTGACTAGCAAAGGTGGCCTTTGATATAATGCCGCTCTTGTTATATATATTTTTACTGTAGAGAAAGAAAATCCTGCATGCTTCCAACGGAAATCGAACTCTTGTCTAGCAGGGTCAATGTTTTTGATGATATCTCTGCGCCAGTGCGATTAATTTTAAGAAAGATATATATATTGTTTTTGAGCAAAACAACAAGGTGTGTTCAATAGCAAATGTAGAACTTCATTTAGTTCTGTTAGTTTTGTCAATTTTCATTGAAAGGGGAAAACTATGAGAGTGCTTTAGGCAAAAATTAAAAAAAATATTTATTACAAATTTATTTTAAAATATAAACTGCACAAAACACACATATATACAAATTTTGGATTACCGTATAATCACAAAGTCAACATATATTATCCTTTTAACAGGATATCATCAGCTTCCTTGCTATGTAGATCAAATCTGCATTCATCAAGGAGAATTGGTTTATATTTACACGGAATGTGCTTTCAAACTTAACACAGTTATTAACTGGCAGTAATGTTCACAATTCGGATCAAATCTGAATAAACAATGACGTAATAAAATATAACAATCTTGTTATTAACCAGTTTATAATGATAGTAAAGTGACGGAGACAGCAAAGCCAACAACAAAAACAACATAAAATAAGACGGCAATCACATTTTGCTGTTTGAATGGCCAGGTTTTTAGCTGCATATTCTCTTGTTATATCACTGATATGTCACGGACCGGCCAAAAGGGATATGGAAACCAGAAGGGCATCGTTGGCCACAAACAAAGCCAAGACAACCTTCAGACACAAAATAAAGGCACAACACAAAATCAGCTTCGTGTAGCCTCTTCGCTCAGGCTAACAGTCACCTTCTTTCAATGGCCTCTGATATACATAATGAATTTATACTAAGTTACACAGATAATTGGAATGATGATTGTAATACTGTCTTACCAGTAGCAAAGTGCACTGTGGAACACTCTTTTAAACGAGAGCAAGAACATTTTGTTCAAAACATTGCGAATATTAAAAAGGAAGTAAATGATTAAGAAATCAAATATGACTTTATATTAGAGCATCTCAATATTAAGGCCAGTTTTGAAACTAGAATGGAAATTTAATACCAAATATTTGCCAGAAATCAAATAATTTGATTCAGCCATTTTGATGGGCGAATTTCACAATAAATTAGATATATAAACAAGACACTACGTCAAATAGATCAGACAGAATGTCCGACCAGATACTCCTAAGATAACTGAAACCATGACTCTCGGTATTCGGCAATAGAAAATCAAATAATTCTCTCTACACTGGATATTTTGAATCAACGGTTTTGACTAGCCATCAAATACTATGTATTTTGCAAGTAGTGATACAGTTGACATCATTGGCAAGGAACTATTACCAACGGAAGCAATTGGCTAAACCTCCCCAGATTACTCATTCCTGCGTCATGCTGCCGTCATCACCACTACACTCGGCCGTGAGAGATGCATGAAAATGCATTAAATTTTACATTTTAAAATACATTTTGTTTGCTGTCGATTCTGTGTCTAACTCTGTTTGATTGATTGATTGATTCCTGGACTGGTTTCAACCTGCAACATTTTCTGAACTAGAATCTGTTCAAACTAAGAAAGCGTTATCCCCAAAAAACGAAAATATGGTTAAAACGGTTTAGTTTAGGAGTACGTCGTGTTCTAAACCCCCAAACAAATAACAAGTGTGAAACCTCTTCACAACGACAACTATAATAAATAAATTGAAAAAGTGCATGTCATACTGGTGACAATTGTTTGACGTCTCAGATGATCTACACAATACAATGGAGGCCTTCCAAGCACTGACAGCGGAAGGAAGTTTGGATTGGCCGAGTGATACGCTGGTTATGTATACAATCTTGTTTCTGGTTTACCTCTGATTCTCCCATCACTTGAATTCCAATTGATTCTGTTCTTTTTCAAGTTTTTTTAAATCTGAAGTTTGTGATATTTGTGATATACTTTGCACTTTTCGCAACCCACGTGTTGGGAGACAAAGTATTGTTATAACAATGAAAGGTGCCAGTCATTACATAAATGCCAATTATCACTTGCAAGCGAGAAACAAGCCTTATTTAGGATGAACCGTTGACCCCTAATCACCAGGGGTCAGATGTTGGGCCATCCAGCCCAGTGACCTTTGTTAGCCACAAAATATTGTTCAGTCACCATATGAGTGACACAAAAAAAGTACTGTCAATATCAAAGACTTGTCAAGTTTACAAAACAGCAGTTTCCACAGTCCCAATCACATTGAGTAACCTTCACAAATTTTACTACACAATATACTGTAGTTTGACAACAGTATATATATTAATAATTTTAAAAAAATTGAAAACATAATAATCTAAGTAATTCATATATATTCATACAAAATCTACTACATGGGTTATATTCATAGGCAAAAATAGATTATACGGTCAGACAAAAAAATCACAATGCTTCAAAAACACCTGAGAAGAGTATTAACCTGGAGTTATCTGCTCATTGTGATTGTACACAAAAGAGTTATCTGCTCAATGTGATTATACACAGAAGAGTTATCTGCACATTGTGATTGTACACAGAAGAGTTATGTGCACTTTGTGATTGTACACAGAAGAGTTATCTGCCCCTAATGATAGCACACAGAAGAGTATAGAAGATTTATCTGCCCCTAATGATAGCACACAGAAGAGTTATCTGCTCAATGTGATTGTATAATGTAAACAGAAGAGTTATCTGCTCATTAAAGTTGTACACAGAAGAGTTATCTGCTCATTGAGATTGTAAACAGAAGAGTTATCTGCCCCTCATGATAGCACACAGAAGGGTTATCTGCTCATTGAGGTTGTACACAGAAGTGTTATCTGCTCATTGAGATTGTAAACAGAGGAGTTATCTGCTCATCACGATAGCACACAGAAGAGTTATCTGTTCAATGTGATTGCACACAGAATAGTTATCTGCTCATTGAGATTGTACACAGAAGAATTTTCTGCTCCTCCTGATAGCACACAGAAGAATTATCTGCTCCTCCTGATAGCACACAGAATGGTTATCTGTTCAACGTGATTGTACACAGAACAGTTATCTGATTTGACTAAATACGGAGCAATTGGAATTCAACAAAATACGGTCGTTTCTATTGGTTTAACATGGGATTAGAATAGAGAGATAAGAAACAATGCTTCCTTTTGGATCAGAGATCCATTAATGAGTTACTAAGCTAGCAGGTAAAGCATAAAATTGCTTACTTTTAAGGCAATTCTTTTAAGGAAAGCACATCATTTGTTGCTTTTCATAACAACAACTAGTTAAGATAATATCCATTGGAAAGAAACCGATTTCCAATAAACATGATCCTTGTGTTGGTTCATAGCCTTTACGTTCACAAAACCCGTTAATTTCGCAACACAAAGCAAACTGCGGAGCTGCCATGTTGGCTGTTTCTCTGTTTTTATGAACAGATGAGCAGGCTAAGAGTCTCTGTTTTTATGAACAGATGAGCAGGCTAAGAGTCTCTGTTTTTATGAACAGATGAGCAGGCTAAGAGTCTCTGT
>JAVFBX010206869.1:0-12210 GCA_034783855.1 Mopalia kennerleyi
CAGAATGTCAGGCATTATAATTAGATACGGATAGATTTAAAATACAGAATGTCAGGCATTATAATTAGATACGGATAGATTTAAAATACAGAATGTCAGGCATTATAATTAGATACGGATATATTTAAAATACAGAAGGTCAGGCATTATAATTAGATACGGATAGATTTAAAATACAGAATGTCAGGAATTATAATTAGATACGGATAGATTGAAAGTACAAAATGTCGGGCATTAGATGTAGATACGGGTACAAGCGGCCGGGTATAAGAAGTAGAAATTAAGTAGAAGATAAATTTACTAAAGTTGCACGTAGAAGTCAGTACCGAGCTATTTAGAAAACAATAAATAATACCAGTTCAATTTTATCTTTATTTGCCAAGTGTTCCTGTTCAAACGCAATATATACTTATTGCGCAAAATATTTGAAACGCTGTAAAAGACAAACATAAAAAAAATAAAATTGTTACCTATTTTAATGAATGTTCATAAATGTCGTGTATTTAGATCAAGATGCATGTACAACAAAGATTTATCCACATAAACCATTATTTACAATCTTGCTTCTGTCGATATCGAATCAATCTGCGACAAGTTTAAAAATTGTGATTGTGTAGGCTATTCGCCAAATTAACAAATTACCGAACTATATTCAGTGTCAATATATAAAAGGTTAAATATTATCTTATAACCGACCTAGAATGAAGTACAGCATATTCCGCGATTCATCACGAGATCCTGATGCTAGTTTTAATTCAAGTCCTAGTTTTCAAACTTTCAATTAGTGAAACATGGTCGCTTTTTTTATATCTGGAGAGTGACCGTGAGAAAGTAAGACAAAATGGTCGCCTCCATTGCACAAAGTTTCATTCGCAGTTTGAAAACAAATGATATCCTTTAATTTGGACTTTTATCAAAAATGTATAAGCTAAGTACGCTGAGAGCGATGGTTTCTATTTTCTAAATCACCGTTTGACTATATCTCCCATCAACAAATGTGAACACTCATTTAATATCGTAGGTGAGTGACAATCTTTCACTGAGTCTTCACTTAGCCAAAGAGGTCCATTAATTATTTTCAAATGGAGAAAATTATGAACATCTCATGAATGTACAGAGTACATCACCGTGAAATATATAAACCACGTGATATGAATGTGGTCATGATCAACCTCTGCCTATCGTAACGGTCTAGCAGGTGCTATAGATCAGTGGTGTGGAGGAATGATTAACAGCAGTATCAGGCTAACTATCAGATTGTTATACAGATTACTTCACCACAACACAATCATTAATTATACTGTATTTCTTTTAATACAGATTACATTTTCAGAAAAAAAGGTTCTGTTAATAGAACTGAATCCTGTTCCCATCTGATCCGAATAAACGTTTATCGAGGAATCGGACGGACACTTTTCAGATGAAACAAGTAGTTTTCCTGAATATTGAACTAAACAATCAGAAAAATAAGAATACCAGCCACACGTGTCCGGAGCAAAACGTATGTTTAAGAGTGGATTTTGCAATTAAATTTAATGACCTGTAAGAAATGTAGGCCTATCGCACTAAATCTGGCGGAGAGCACAGTTTGCGTATATTTTTAAAATTTCTTTCGAAACAATAAGTTGACATCAATTTCTGTGTTTCAGTGCTACACTTATGGTTGAGAAGTTCAAGAAGCTGGACAAAGACGGTAGTGGTAAACTGGACATTGACGAGGCTAGGTTAGGCTTGGAGCAGATGCAGACAGGAACTGGTCGCTCTCTGGTACCAAAAGAGGTAGACTTCTTCCTTCAAACGACTGCCGGTAAAGACGGCATCATTGACCTGGGCGAGTTTATTAACATGTTACACAGACTGAAACTTTACCGAGCGGATGCACCTCCGGAAAATGTCAAACTGAAGGTGTAGTGATGATTATTCTACAGATGGGCACGCTTGTCTGAACCTATACGTTCATTTGATTTTACTTTTTGGTTCCTGTTACGAACATTGTTAGTTGAATCAGGAAGAAGGACTGTTCTAACTATGAAATCCATTGCTGTGTGCAAGAAAACAATTGAGATTCCATTACACATCAGAACTGCTCACTTATATATGTATATATCTTATAAAACATATTTACGTGAACGTACTAACAACTTTTTTTTTCAAAAAAAGGATTTTGTGAAAACTAAATTGACCAAGAAATTAAAGAAAAAACGTGAGTTACCTATTGAAGGAAACTGACCTATGTATATGCATTCTGAAGCAAAATACAATTTGCTCAAACCTAGCAATAATCAACAAACCTTTATAATAACCATTGGAGTCGTCAGCATACAACACCTTTTACGGCTGGACTTGAGGATGTCAGAATGACCCAGCAGAGGGAGGTAACTCATGGCTGTAACCACCACGACGCCTATTACATAAAATACATTTTGATGGACGGTCTCAAAATACCAGAGATCGTTTTTCTTCTCCAACGACTGAACTAATAAGCAAATAAACAGCAATAAGAATATATTTATTTTATTGGGATTCCGAGCAACGTGAAATTTTCAATTTTTTTTTACATAATGATGGTTTCTGTTAAGTGTATCAAACTTTATATTTCAATAAAAGATAAAATTGTATATGTTTTATAATATTTGATTTGGCAAGAAAATGATTTAACAAGATGTTTTTTAAAAATCATTCGGGTTTCATGTCGATTGCTATGCCATTGCGTTTCTGTTTCGGGATATAGGTGGGAACTTCCTTGTTGTCCTGCATGGTGCTTTCAGAGCCTAGGGGCAACATGGAGCAGATCTGTTTGTGTTGTCTCTGTATTACGTCCGGTGATTCTCCTGTATTTGTCCGGTCTTGTCTTTCTTTACCAGCGGCAGTAAGTGAGTGAAATAACATTGAGTTGAACCCCAACCAAACAAACGAACCGTGGCAACTCAACAACTATGAGACAATATACAGAGAACCTACATAGTTCCTGATAATTCCCTCTACGCAACATGGCCCTGGTAGTTACAATATACCTCCTTACAAATTCGGCCAGAGCACATACATACCTCTTGACAACTCCAGCCACACACCCAATACTTCCTAACAAGTCTAGCCACACAACCACATACCTCCTGACAACTCCAGCCACACACCCACATACCGCCCCAATACTGACAATTCTAGCCACACAATCACATGCCTCCTGACAACTCCAGCCACACACCCACATACCGCCCCAATACTGACAATTCTAGCCACACAACCGCCTATCTCCTGGTAATTCCAACCACACACCAAATACCTTGTAACAATACTAGCCACATAACCACATACCTCTTAACAATTCCAAACACACGTCAAATACCTCCTAACAATTCTAACCACCAACCACATACCTCCTGACAATTTCAACCACACCACCACAAACCTTCTGACAATTCCAGCCACACAACCACATACCGTACCTCCTGGCAATTCAAACCACACACCCAATACCTCCTAGCAATTCTAGCTACACAACAACATACCTCCTGATAATTACAACCACACACCGAATACCTCCTAACAATTCTAGCCACACAACCACATACCTCCTGATAATTCCATCCACACACACAATACCTCCTACAAATTTAAGCCACACAGCCAGATACCTCCTGACAATCCCAACCACACACCCAATACCTACTAACAATTCTAGCCACACAACCACATACCTCCTGACAATTCATACCACACACATAATACCTCCTAACAATTCCAGTCACACAACCACATACCGCCTCAATCCTGACAATTTTATCTACCCAAACACATGCCTCCTGACAATTTTAGTCACACAACCCCATACCTCCTGACAATTCCAACCACACACACAATACCTCCTAACAATTCTAGCCACAAAACCACATAACTCCAGTCCTGACAATTCTAGTCACACTATTTCATACCTTCTGACAATTCTAGCCACACAACCACATACCTCCTGACAATTCCAGCCACACAACTACATACCTCCTGACCATTCCAGACACACAACTACATACCTCCTGACCATTCCAGACACACAACTACAGACCTCCTGACCATTCCAGACACACAACCACATACCTCCTGACCATTCCAGACACACAACTACAGACCTCCTGACAATTGCAGCGGCCCCAAATAGCTCCAGTCAAACTACTACATACCTCCTGACAACTCCAGTCAAACTATCATATACCTCCTAATTTCAACCACACAACCACAAACCTCCTGACAATTCCAGCCACACAACTACAAACCTCCTGATAATTCCAGCCACACAACCACATACCTCCGGACAACTCCAGCCATGCAACCGCATATCTCCTGACAATTCCATACAGACAACTACAAACCACCTGACAATTCAAACCACACACCTCAGTACAATACTAACCCCACACCCACATACCTACTGATTACTCCAGCCACACAACCCCATACCTCCTGAAACCACACACAATACCTCCTAACAATTCTAGCCACAAAACCACATAACTCCAGTCCTGACAATTCTAGTTACACAACCTCATACCTCATGACAATTCTAGCCGCACAACCACATACCTCCTGACAACTGCAGCCATGCAACCACATAACTCCTGATAATTCCAGACACACATCCAATACCTCCGAACAATTCTAGCCACATACCTACATACCACCTGACAATTCAAACCATACAACCACATACCTCTGTACAATACTAACCACACACCCACATACCTATCGATAACTCCAGCCACACACCTCCTGACAATTCTAACCACACAACCACATACCTCCTAACAATTCTTACCACACAACCACATACCTCCTGACAATTCCAACCACATACCTCCTGACAATTCTAGCCACACAACCACATACCTCCTGACAACTCCAATCACACACCCAATACCACCTCAGTCCTGACAATTCCAGCCACACAACCACATACCACCTGACAATTCCAGTCACACAACAACATACCTCCTGATAATTGTAGAAACACAGTGTCTCCTGAAAATTCTAACCACATATCTGCTGAAAATTCATTCTAAAATACCTTCTTGAAACTCCATCCTTGCATTGCCACAATTTGTCTACATTGTTTTCCAGGATTTTTTTTCTAGAAAGTACTAGCTTTTTTTAGCTGCATCAACTTGAAATGCAAGGTTTACTAGAGTTTAAACCTTTACGCTAGGCCATATATACATGCAGGATATGTAATACTGCCTGAGGGGATTAACAGAAGTACTGAAGTATTTATTAATAAAAGCTGAAGTTTAAATTTATCCAAAGGGAACCAAATTACACTTGGGCAGACCAACATTATGTCATGAAAACCTTTATTTAAAAAAACTACTGAATGTATTCGTAATTGAAAAAGGAAATATTTACACTTTATCAGCAAATATATATTTCACCGCTCAAGATCACTTTTATTATTCTATTGACTTTTATAAACCTCTGTGCGTGGCCTTTCATCTGAAGTTTGACATCATAATACAGCCTGTCTTCATTTCCTATTTTAAAAGATGTACTGTTCGAACATTGCCTAAACACAGGAAACTAAATATAGAAATACAATTATGACAGCCCGTGTGTTTGCTACTCTTAAATTGACCATTAAAATGCTTACTGAGCAATAGCTATACGAAATTCGTCACCATCTTGTATATTCAGAGAGAATAGTTTTCTACCCGAGGGACGTAGTATTTGTTCATGGTTGAAGTAGGTATAATACAGCCTGAATTGGCGTAGTGGAACTCCAGCGAAGTCTTGTAGAGCCTTCCTGAATTGGGTGACTGTTTGATTCAGATTAATTACCCGTACTTCCACTCGTTCCTCGCATTTAAGCGTAACTTTAGCCGATGTGTTTGGTTTAAGGCTTACTTTAACAAGGGGGTCAAGTTTTCCATATATATTCTCTAATTCTGCAAACCTGCCAAAGATAAATAAATGTTATGTAATATATACGATCAGCTCGGGAGGAAAGTTTGTTAATTACCTAAAAATACCAGAGTTAAAATCAGAAGTCATGTTTGTATGTCGCTAGCATTGTTTTAGCAAGTCAGCAGTAAATTGAGCATCAAATTAACACAGACCATAATATAGCTAGGAACAATGTGTTAATTTTGGCAACTGAAAGCAATTAAGCTGCTAGGAAAAACAAGGAGCTATAATCCACTAAAACCTTCATGAGGGAGTCGAATTACCCGACCTATAGCTACTGAATTTGCGCTCTTCTATTCGTGTAATTGTCCTACAGGCTACAATGGATTTTGAAGAAGGGCTAAATCGTGAATTTAGTAGACTTAGCAGTATTTCACAGGTTACATTTCCCAATCGAATAATTTTTGCATTCTTTTATTAGGTTATTATGCCTACGAAGTGGAAGTCACAGAAAATTTCCCTAAAATTTCAAGGAGGCTAATGGGCGATTTTAAGTCTCCCTCCACCCATCCGCCATACTGACCGCTGAGGAACTTTATGGCTCGCTTTTAAATTTATAATGACTTTATAGTTAACATCCACTTTAATCAACCCAACAACCAACATGTCACACAATTCAGTGAGAAGTATATGAACATTCATGAGTGCATATGTATTGAATCATGGTTAATGTATGTGATCAAATACAAATAAAAATACAACTCAACCATATAGTTAAACATTTATTAAAGAATGGATGAAACATACAAAGCAACGGTGCTTTAAGGTAGTATTTTTTGTTATTATGGAAAACACTTAATGGTGAAAATAAGCAGCCGACTTCTTTGAATGATCTAATTACTTATAAATCACAACTAGCCAATGCTATACAAAAAATAAAGTGACTCATTCAGTAGTATTGATGTTGTGATTAATCTGATTAATTTTCAGATACAACTATAATATTGTATAGCTTTTGCTGTGTTTGGTAGTAAAGTGTAAAGGGGAATAACTCAAGACAAAAACCCAAATCTGTCACAAATTACCCCCCTTGGTTCGATACTCATTGTTATAATGTGAAAGCTCACTTCAGGTAAGCCCGTAATAAGTAAAGGAAGGGTAGTTGTATTGCTGCGTCTGATATGCTGCTAGTCAAACGAGAATATAACAAAGTTAATATATAAGCAAACTTATAGTATTGTCGATCAGAAGTTAAAAGAGTTTGCGAAGATTCTCATAGTTCTCCATTTACATTTTGGTTATCCATAAATAAGGTATTAAAAGGCAAAAACCCTAACACAACAAATAACCCAAGTAATTTTAAGAATCACTTGAGTAAAATGAATGCTATCTCAACTCAGACTAGCAATAAATACAATACAGCATTACTAGATAATAATGGTGAAGTAGACCCACTTAATCAGCCAATTACAAAGGATGAAATACTTAAAGCAATTGGAAAATTAAAACCTAACAAGGCATGTGGACTTGATCAATTGTTTTCAGAAATATTTATTGCTGGCTAAACATTGCTTTTAAGTTACTTGGAAACCTTGTTCAATTCTATATTTCTCAACTCTTTGTATCCAAAGTGTTGATCAAAAGGTGTCATTGTACCTATATATAAAAAAGATGACTAAGACAATGTAGACAATTATAGGGGGAAAACTTTAATAAGCTTTTTTGCGAAGGTATATTCCATTGTTTGGAAAAACTACTTATATAATTGGACTGAAACTAGTTATGTTTTGTCAGATGTTCAGTTTGGGATTACAAGTGAAAGGAGTACAATTGACTATATAGTTTGTTTATACAATATAATTTTTAATCGCTGCAAAGTCGAAAACAAACTGTTTTGTACATTTATAGACTACAAAAAGCTTTTGATTCTGTAAATTGAAATTCACTTTGGCATAAACTCTTGTAAGTTGGTTGTAGCACACTTTTTGTTCAGGCTTTTCAGTCTATGTAATATTCTGTTTGGGGTCTGTTTCGAACCTGTTTGATCAATATTTGGGTCTAAAACAAGGGGGCCACTCTCACCGATTTTTTTTCTCTTTATTTATCAATGATATTTCTACCAAAATCTAGAAACCAACAGACATGTAGATTATATTTATGATGAGTTTCAGATATTTGTTTTATAATTTGCAGATGATGCCGTGTTATTTTCTAAATCACCAATAGGTTTACAATTGTTGCTGGATAAGTTACATATGTACTGCATTAGGTGTGATCTAGCCGTAAATATAGATAAAACAAAGGTGGTGGTTTCTGGCATAGACGGCAATGATTGATGGACATAGTTGTGTACTTTTGTTTACATTTTATTCATGGAAAGATTTCAACATTGAGTATTTCATTTATTTCATTGTGAGTTTGTGACCAGAGTTTAAACCTCTAGGAAAGACAGATAATTATTTCTGCACAACACTGTCTGGATTTCATGTGATGTTGACTTACAATGTTTGTCACACATCGAACTATAACTGATCATATCCTATATCCCCATTTGACTAGCGGGAGTATAAAGCAGCACAGATGTCAGCACTGACTATAATACCAGGCCTCAGAATAAACCATTGCGGGGAGAATCTAAGCCATCCCCGGAGTTATCCTGGAATTCTGAGATCAATAACTCGGGGACAACTTTTGACTTAGGAAATGTTGGAAGGAAGTATCAGATAAAATGCATACTCATGGTCAATATATACAGATAAGCACAGTGGTCAGCAGGATAAGGTGATGCTGGGTGATAAATAAAGCAGTGAGGTGCTAATTTAAAACAAGATGAAATTCATCACCATCATGTACATTGAAAGAAAACAGTTTTCTATTGGATGACCGTATTAAATCTGCCCCATCGTTCTTGTTAGTGTCCAGAAAATAAAGTCTAAACTTGGACGGGGGAACACTAACAAATTCTTGAAGACTTTTCTTGAATTCTTTAACGGTTTGGTACAAGTTAATGTCTATTACTTCCACTTTATCATTAAATTTCAGGTGGACTTTGGACGATGTGGTTGGTTTCAGATTGACCTTAGCGAGAGGATCAATTCTGCCATATTGATTCTCTAATTCACCATACCTGTCAAAGAGAAACACTTCTTGTACAGATATCCATTAAAACAGGAGATCTTTACAAGCTGCATGGAAAACAAAAGTGACTATTAATTCTGTGAATAGCTGAACACAAATGTTATCCTTTAGGTGGGCAGACATAAGGAATGATAAAGATATAGACAGAGAAAAAAACCTTATTTCCTTTTTCAACAATCTTAATTTTTTAATACAAAATTGTAAAAAAAAATTCTTCATTTTGTTTTTAAAGTAGGTCCTGATCTATGATATTTGCTGAATGGATTAGTAATTATTAAAAAAAACAGAAGGAAATTGGGAAGGGAATTTTGGAGATTTTTTCGGTGAATGTGGATAGACACTAAATGGGCAGAAACTTCTCAGCAATGTGTGTATGGACATAAAAGCAGTTCAATGGGATAAGGCTAGGGGTTGGCACTGTTAAATTGTTATATTGAATTTCCATTATAGTTTATAATCACAATTGTATCCAGTAAATAAACTATCAATAAATCAATTAATAGATTTCACACAAGCACATAATTTGAGACTAATATTTACACCAATATCCATATTATATTTTGTAATCTTTTTCAAAAGGTTATACTAGTATATACTTTTCTATTTAATAGTTTTCAGAGAAGGTGTGAACGACGTGGAGTATGAAGCCAAGCATTGGGGTATAGATTCATCCCAGTGTCCTAAACCTCAATCTGAGGGCCCACTAGAGATATAATGACGTGGAGTATGAAGCCAAGCATTGGGGTATAGGTTCATCCCAGTGTCCTAAACCTCAATCTGAGGGCCCACTAGAGATATAATGAATTTTTCTGATTTCTATTTTGGTGGATTTCCCATTTGAAAGTTTTTCTGAAGTTTACAATTTGTTTTTTACCAACTATAAACCTCCATGTACATTTAGAGATTACATAGAGAGTAAACTGTGGCTTCTGGTACTAAGAAAATGACAGACAGCACACTTAAAAGAATAACTGGACCAGAAAATTACAACAATACAAGAGAAGGAATTTGATTGGTTGATTTGAAAGGGCTCACCTGACTGGTTTATCCTCAGTTTCCATGTAATATCTAATAAATGCTCTCTCTGCATCCTCTCTTTCTGTTGATGAAATTTCACTGCCATTCAATTTAGTAATATTTGGCAAGCGAGCCACTAATAACTGGCGTCTCTCTTTCTCACTGTAATCCTGTAGAATTAAAAAAACACTCATTTCATTAAGTTCAAATTCAAACATCAGTTATGCTGAACAGAAGGGGAAATTTCACAAATTCGGCACATCCATCTGTCCAAAAAAATGACAAATTTCATAACTTTATTGATACAGTAGCCGTCATTCTGCTGGTAACACAGATTTACAGAGGTTGTATTTAAGGGCAGATTTTATATTAGAAAACCAATGGTTTAGCTGTAAAAATTAAACACTACACGTTTTAACAAAAAATCTGTATTTTACTAAGAGCTAATTTTTTTTCTGAACTTTCACTTGAAAACTAAACAGGTTTTGATATGTATCCCCCAAGTCCAAACAATGTTAGCTGGGGATTGCCTTTACGTCCACAACACTTATTAAAAGAAAATAATAAATAGCAAAAGTTATTCAAATTGTAATTCAAAACAAAAGGGTAAATGAGAATATAAAAAAAACCTATTTCCAAGTTAAAGGATACTCAAAATGGTTTGTTTACTTTAGGATCAGGGTATAACGTCATACACAAGGGTATTTTCACTGAATGGATTGTCCACTTCTTTCTCTATCTTATAGCTACCCAAATACAGTGGAAAACCATTCTATCAGCATCAAGGAGGGGGGTAACTTCACATCATGTTAATAGGTCAGTCAACAAAGCTTCAATAAGTCTGCACTCACCTCTAAAAGAGGTATCCGTTGAATTTTCAATTGACTTAGTGCTGGAAATTCCCTGATAGTGTCTATATGTTCCCAGTCTTGTACAGCAATATCACTGACTGTCAAACAGTTAAGGTTAGGGAAGGCCTGACGACATCTCTCACTTTCGCCAAATGATTGCAGTTCCAACGATTCACTCATCACTAGTGATTGTAAATTAGGACAGAAATCCCCAAGCTTAGCAACTTCAGCCCAGTCAGAGAGGTTATTCCCATTGAAATAGAGCATGGTGATTGTTTCAGAGATACAGCCGGTTAATTCTACATCTTTATAACCATTCAAACTTAAATGCAACTCCTGCACACTGACAGAGAAGAGAAAATATAATGTCATTCTGAAAAATTGTAACCTTTTTTATTGATAAGTATAATTCTTACATCATTGATTTTTTGTTCTCATTGAAATTAAAAATCATAGGGTATTGAGAAATAGCTGTATGACTAAACTCATTCCTCTGGATATATCATCTCAATACTTGGCAACTTTTGAAGCTTTGAAAGCTTCTACTGCACATGCTTATTGTAACACTTAATACACTAATGCTCTCAAACACTGCTAGCAAAGAAGTAAACGAATTAAATTTTCTTATAGGGTACTAACATCATCAAAATAGAGGGATTTTTTTTTATCATTCAGTATGTTTTGTATTTTAAGATTAATGTCACGAGTAAACATTTTTAAGAGAACAGGCACATTGTAGCAATTTTCACTAATTTTGCCAGATCTTCAGAAACCTAGAAAGAGTTTTTGTTGTTAAATGAATGGACTCACTCAAAGGTGATCTTACCTTGGGAAGGCTGGCATAATAGCTCTGAGAGCAGACCATGGTATTTGGGTGCTGTTTAACACCAGTTGTTTGATCCAGGGGAATGAGTAGTTGAGCAAGGCCTCAGGTACAGGCTGACAAAGTGGATTGGAGGTCAGGTTCAGGAATTCTAACATTGGCATACACTCAACCAACTTGAATACCTGGAATTATATTTTTTATAAAACATCCATAATAACTGGTTATTTATAGCTGTAAAGTTTTCATAGAAGTACCATTCCAAAACTATAAGGAAGAACAGTTTGCACCGGGTGGAAAAGAATAGCTGGATAGTAGGGCTGTCACGATTAATCGAAATTTCGGTTAATCGCGATTCACACCTCTCGGTTCGGTTCACGGTTCAGTATGTTCAAATTTCGATTCGGTTCAATTTGTTAAATGGAGACGTCAGTTTTGTTATTAAACACTTGCCTTCATGCCATGTCAGGCAAAATTCTATGCGATCTTACTTCA
>JAVFBX010206880.1:0-12206 GCA_034783855.1 Mopalia kennerleyi
TACATAGGAGAACGCATTAAGCAAGTTTCAAAAGCCTAAGTGAAATAGTAACCAAGATACAGCCCGGACAAGCTTCTTGGACACACGGACACACGGACACACGGACAGAAAAAGTAAAACCTATATGCCCCCCCCCCCCTCTTACTAGAGGGGGGCATAATAACGATTGCAATAAAACAGATGTTAATATATAGTGGGAAGTAAGTTCCAAATTCTAGGTCCTTTTACTTTTAGAGAATAGTAAGACATTATTTAAACATAGTACGGTCGAAGCAGAATATACCCAGTTTGGCGAGTATTATATTCATGAACTGAGGATAATTTTGTAAAATAACATAGGAATTATGTTGGAAGAATACGATTGTTATAAAAATAGCTATGTATTAACCTTAACATTTGGAAATCATTAAAACAGTAAAAGGCAAGATTTTATTTGCCTTAAATATTGGAGAAATATGTGTGTATTTTCTGCCAATAATTAAAATACGAGCTATACTCTTTTATAATAAAGCAATTGGTTTGAGGTCAGTCGGATACGTGTTTCCCCATACTAAATTACCTTACGTTATATAAGAATAAAACAAAGAATAGTATAAGTAACAATTACACAGTCAAATTCACATAAGACTACGTATCAAATCAAATTATTTAAATATAAACAAAAACAAATGCCACCTGTAAGCACTATATAATTATTGAAATAATATTAGCTGAAAGAAGAACAGACTATGGCAAGCCGTTTTATCACTTCTACCTTTATTCTACATGTGTTGAATTCTTTTCCACATATGTGAAATTATTTTCCACATATGTAAAATATATGACTTTATTTTACATATCTGAAAACAATTTCACATATGTAGAAAAGAATTTCACATTTGTGGAAAAAATTCAACATATGTGGAAAAGAATTTCACATAAATTATATATATAACCTAGGTCTGCGATTGCTTCGTTGTTGTTGTAATCTCGCTACAGTGGATCACTGTTCGACTTGGAAGTGTGCCCTGTTGAACTAAACTTGCACAGCATGTGGAATATGTTCGTCTTGAAAGTCTTCACAAGACGAAAGGGGCACAAATGTGGTTGGATACGGTCCTTTACTGTGGGGAGGAATCATTTCTCAGTTTTTTGATAAGCGGAACTCTTTTGTACATATCTAAATAAAAGTTTGTTTTACATAAGTTAAAGTCTTTTCCATATATGTGAAATAGTTAAGTGTTGGTGATTTATTTAACTTATGTCAAAAATAATTTCACATATGTTGAAAAGAAACTTTTATTTTACATACGTGAAATTCTTTTCCACATATGTGAAAATCTTTTCAACATAATTAAAAGAGAATTTCATATATGTGGAAAAGAACTGTACATAATTAAAATAAAAGCTAAGCTAGTTCGACATAGGTAGAATAAAGGTAGAAATGATAAAACGGCTTGACATAACAGACTATATTATATTTACTGCCATTCTATGATATTACTTGTATATAAGACAAAAATGCTCAGTATTCGACAGTATGCGTATATCCAGATGTATATATAGTCCTGAAACATCCAGAACAGGTCTTGTGTATAACATAATGATGATATTTCTAGTTTGGAGATGCATGCAGCTACAGTGTCAAACCGCAAAATGCATCAGGTTACAATCAGTGGGTTAAACTACTTTGTTCCGAATTTTTATTTATATTTTTTGTACAAGCTTTATTTATATGGGGGCCTTCAACGTAGCTCATATTGCTTCCTAATCAAAACACAAGTTGGAATAGCTTTTCCCAGTTTCCTTTTTATTGTCGTAGTGGCTCGCAAAAACTTCGATGACTTCCTATTTTGCTTACTCAATAGGCAAGGAAACTTCTTCATATTGAGGAACGTAACAGTCTTCATATTGAGGAACGTTCTTGACAACAACACAAACGTCACCAGTGACCTTTACTGCAAGGTCACATTCATCATAGTTTGCGGCTTGGTGACCTTTCACATCAAGTGTTGCGTACTGCTGGTTCTCCGTGGCGTTCGCATAGTCTGGATGTATGGCCAAATCTTGGTAAACTTTAACTGCAAAGAGAAATAATGATTTTTTTAAAGGTGTGTAGTCCCAAAAGAACGATAACTCCTGTCAATACAATACATAGGCGAGTCTTTCTAAGTTTGCATAGTTTAGGTTGAACTTAATTACCATGAGCTTAAATTCATCTTTATCGCCATAGCGACCGACGTTAAAGGTATTGTGTCGTCTTGGTTATTAAGATCGAGAAAAGCTAAAACGCTTTGTGGAACAATACCCAGATAAAATAGGGGTACGCAGAGATGTGTACTCCGCAAAGAGATTTACTCATGTTTCCAAGGTTTTCAACTATACGGTCCACGTGGACCACATAGGGCACGCAATTCGCGTTCACTTCTACTTGGCTTCCGGCAACCGCGTTCAAATTATGTCGCGGTTTTGACTACCGATCTTTCAGAGCAATAGTTTGTGTTGCTGTTGGATCGGCTATAGGACTGGAGGGGAGAATTTGTATATTTGTAACTTCCCGTTGATGCTAAAACTTGAAAGAATTTAGAATGTCACCGGAAGTGGAGTGAATTACGTGATATATCGCAGCTCACATGATGTGACTCACGTGCCCTATACAAAAGAGGCCCCAGAATCGGACCTTGGGGTACACCGGAAGTAACTGGTATAAAATCAGAGGATTACCCATCTAAAGTAACACGAATTGTCCTATCAGACAGATATCTGTTAAACTACGAGAAAAGCGATACATTTTAGTACATGTAGTAGTCCTTTGTGCCACACTTTGTCAAAGGCCATGCTTATATCTTAAAATATCATGCCGCTATCAACGGCTTCATGAGTAATTTGTATTAGCTGATTTATTCTACCATCACTAGGTTTGAAACCTGAATTTCTGGATGCAAGACTTTTATTCCTCACATCAAAAGCATAAACGCTATCAAAATACTAGGTTCTCAAGAATTTTAGAAATAGTACCATTAAGGGGAAATAGGTATATGATTTGCAGCACAATGTTTATCCCTCTTCGTATAAATGGCGCATATATTTGCCTGCTTCCTCTGATCAGGATTCAGTCCCATTTGAATACTGTGCGAAGTTTCATCAACAATGGCTTTGAATTTGCAGAGGCACATTGTTTTAAAGCTAAGTTAATACCCATTCCATCAGGACCAGAAGTCTTTCTTTTACATTCAAGGCGTTCAAAAGTGCAAATACTGCTTTCGAGGTAATGGTCATAGAAGAAAATGATTGATAATTTGGTATCCCTAAAGCTGGGGTATTTTTGTGTGTTTCAGATGAAAACTATAGCTGTTCAGTAAAGTACATTACTAGAACATTAGCTTTTTCTTTAGAAATTTATTTGTGGTCTATATAAGAGACGAGTTCGCTTATTTCTGTCACGGATCCGAAATTTACGTCTAACTTCATTCCTGATCTTTGTTTGTGTTTTGGGCGAATAGTTACTTAATTTGAATTATTCAAACAATTAAAATCTGTTATTTTGTAATCCCAAACTAGTCTTTTTAACGATATAGGTCGTTTCCATGGGGAAAGACACACATCACAATATACATGTATAACCCAATGGTATGTAGGAATGTAGATTGATTCTAGCCTTCACTGAATGTCTTGTTTACACATTTATCGTACACTTTTTATACCATGTTAATGGGTGTTACCTTTTATCCTAGGTTTCCTATAAAAACTCGAGCTTAAGATCTATTTAGAAACTTGTATTTGTGAGTTTATAGTGTACCGGTTTCAGGTAATCGACGTACCTCTGCTAGTCTGATTACGTTTTAGAATTACATTTTATTTAAAACGCATTTTAAATAAACGAATACTAGCCTCAACAACATTTCTGTGTCAGTTTTCGTGGTGTATTTCACATTTTAACGTGTTCAATAAACAAATTAGCTATACTGGTTGACTCCTATTACTTGTAAGCAGAGGGCGGTCATAAAGATAGCTTTAATCGTTTTGTTTACGGTACACTTCCTGAGTGAAAAGTAGCCCGATGTTAAACCAAAAAACAAAAATATGTATACATATATATATTTTACATGCTATTTCCAAACCATTAACGTTCGCGTTCATTTTATTCTATAAAGCTTTGACCGAAATTAACTTCAATAGAATCCCATTTGTGCAAAGTGCAACTCGATCGCACATTTATCATAGTCATAAAACACATACATATTTTATACAGATAGCTTGACGGTAAAATAAGACATTTCTATTTCATAAAACATAATATTCATAGCCTGAATAAATTTGTTTCCGGGATATAATCGGACTGGAGAGAATGTTAATTACAAACTGCGCTTGTCGACGTTGGTTTTCACTGAACTTCATTTTCGTTCATCTTCCAAAACAAATTGATTAACCATTTCTATAGATTTCCAGTCTATAAATTTGACTTGTATGTTGGAATTACTTTCGTTTCCCACAGTATCTACAGGGACACAAGGATACATCGCCAATCAGGAAAATAACAATGAAATATCAGGCCTTCCAGACTAAGCAGGCAATATATAGTTTACCTTCGTTTCTGTCATTTGGGGATCCAGCGACAGTCTGCTCTGCGGCTGGGCTGAAGCAAAATAAATCAGAAAATGATAGAAAATGTTATCATGACTTCTTCCTAGAACACGAAGAAAGCGTTAAGAAAACAACTAGGAGAGCTTGTGAGGAACAGAATAGAGCTGAATCAGAAAGCTGACGAAGAAAATGCCACAACACTTTTTTCCGATGAAATGAGTTTTATAAAGAACTTCTGGACGACAAATACAAAATCAACATGCAATATAAATGTGACTAGTACAACAGATATATCTCACTCCGTTGGCTGACTTTTAAAGTTAATTTAAAAAAACTCTGGAAAAGGAAAGGACAATCAGTTGTGGTAATTGTGGTAATTACGATAAATTCTAATATATATGGTTTTGAAAACTTAATAAAATGTTATAAAATAAAAATGGAAAAAAAAATGATAACGTACCTCGTTGTCTCTGCTGAGCTCATTCCTGCAACGAGAGATAAACATAATTAAACATAATGAGCCGGTAAAACATATCACTGTAATGGATCCATAAAATGTTAAGCAGCACATAGGAAGGAAATAAATAAATACTATAAATATAAAACGTATAACTTACTGCGTTTTCTAATCAACAGTACCACAACGACGACAGTAAGGATAACAACGACCACCACAGCAACGGCTACTCCAACAACAGCCCCAATGTTTGTCAGGTCTTTGTTAAGAGACACTATAAGAAATAAAACGGTATACAAATATTATTTAGAAACGTAGAAACGTAAATGTTATTAAATATACCAAGCTTTTTATTCACCTGATTTGGTTTTAAAGGAACATACAAGATGTTGATCGGTTTAAAGAGATAAACTCATCTTTTTTTTTTATAATAACCAGTACTTTTTAATTACTTTAATATAATTATAAGAAAGGAAAAGTTACCTCCAAACATGAATATAACAGAATTAGCTTTGCATCGACTCGACTTCAATTTTCGTATACGGTACTATAAAGGTCTGCATGTTCGTTCGATAATTATAACTAAAGGCACAAATTATAAAAACGGATGAGGACGTTGCGATGCGCACAATTGCCAAGCGTTGCCCAACGTTATGATCAAAGTTACGAAGCAATGTACTAAGCTGTGAAGCGAATCGTTTCAAAACATCGCGAATGGCAACTTCATGCATTGCAATACAGCTTCGTGAAACGCTTTCTATCTGTATTTATCGCTTGAAACTTAATGAATAACTTTTTAGGCTTACCATGTGATATAATCATGCCCGAATCAACGTCTGTAGTAGAATCAATGTACTAAGCTGTGAAGCGATGCTTTGAATCTATTGTTAATTACGCTGTCCACACATTATGTTAACAACCAAGCGGCAATATCACTTCCTATGTAATAACAGGCTATAGTGTACGATTACTGTTATCTATAAAATTATGTTGCTGATTATGTACTTCATTTTAAGTAACCACACATCACCATGGAGATGGAGTAGTGAACGACACCAATCGATTGTACAACATGAAAAGCAAATTGAAAGCAAAAACTTTCCGGAAAGTCAACCCCTCATCACAGATAGAAATAAGCAACACCGAAAACCTCAATGCAATGGCTCTCTTTGAAGAAATACAAAAAGAATCTACAAAAAGACATGCAAAAGTCAAGCAACCAAAAAAACTGAAATCCCTCCCCACTGGAACCAGGGTACACCCAGAGTAAACGCTACAATCGTCATAGATTAGTGTACATTTTTACTCTTGTAGATGACCTCTTATTCAATAGTTCCACATACTAGTATATCCACATACTATAGTATATCATCCCTTAAGACTTTTGAAGAATCTGATTTGGCATCCTCCGTTATAAACTCTAATAAAGACCCCAAAAAGCAAGTTGAATATTAGATCTGTGTTAGCACCCAATATTTCAATTCACTAAGTTATCACAAATAAAAGACACCTTTCCATTTCTAGATTTTAGGATCCACAGTTTGTAACCGAGGAAGAATCGTAACTAATGTCTATCCAAAGTCCACTCACTTTAATCAGTAGCTTCGCCATTTTCCAGCCATCCACCATCGACCAAAACTGGCATCATATCAAGACTAATTAAAAGGCCCTTAACATCTGCTCAAACCACGAGAATTTACATGAAAAACTTGACCATGTTAAACAAGAGTTGACCAATAATCATGGATATCCGTTAAAAAAAAGACTACCAAGAAAGTTAAGGAACCCATGTCTACTACAATTCCCCTTAAACTGACGACCTCAATGACCTAAGTGACCCCAATACCATACATAGGAAAAAAGAGCCAATACATTTCCAGATTTCTACTAACAAAATCACCCCTCCAAATTGTTTACACCACTAAATCACATTGAAACATAATTAGTTAAATATTTTGTAATATAAACGTCTTAGTTTGACAATTTCTGGATATCAATGTCAAATGACGTCATGTATTGATAAATGTATTAAATTATAACACAACTTCCAAAACAATTGTATCAACATTTGCTCAGTTACACAATGCAAATATGTGTGGAAATATCTGTCTGTGTTGAAATACCTTGTTTGTTTGAAGAAACCGCAACAAAGATAGTGATTTGATTAGACAGTAGTACACCGTTGAAATCGTTGGTGACGGTCAGGGTATAGTTTCCTTCATCAGACTGAGTCACATCATGTAATGTCAGTACCGTGACAGTCCCGTTTAAGCTGACACTCTGGCCGTGGATCATCAGACTGACGAGACCTGGCTCTTCTTTGTGAGAAGTTAACACAGTGCTCTCCCATGATTTCTTCATACAACAATCACATTTGGTGCATCGGAGTAGGTGTAAAAGGAGACTGAAATGGTCTCAGCGTTTCCTTCTGTTAACGTCAGTTCATCTGGATAATTTTGATATACAGCCGGACCTTATACAAAGTAACGAAAGTTAATTAAATAAAACAATTTTGAGGATGAAACATGCAGCAATAAGAAAAAATACATATTGATTTGGATGATTTTATTTTAGTTAACCTTTATATCAATAACCGAACACATATCGTTTCTACACATATAATGTCGCCATTCTAAATATGGGTGGAATTCTGTTATCTGGCTTAATTTAATTGGATCCGTGCATGTTATACACGTGTATTATGTTAAATGAGGGGACACATTAGCCAATCATATGGATGCCCGTTATTTATTCAACGAAATGTATACACATTAGCCAATCAAATGGATGCCCGTTATTTATTCAACGGAAATGTAGACACATTAGCCAATCATATGGATGCCCGTTATTTAATCAACGGAAATGTGGACACATTAGCCAATCATATGGATGCTCGTTATTTAATCAACGGAAACGTGGACACATTAGCCAGTCATATGGATGCCCGTTATTTATCTAACGGAAATTTAGACACATTAGCCAATCATATGGATGCCCTTTATGTATTTAACGGAAATGTAGACACATTAGCCAATCATATGGATGCCCGTTATTTATTCAACGGAATTGTAGACACATTAGCCAATCAAATGAGGGGGGAATGCACATCGCTTGTATTGCTTATTTTATATTTTCTTTGGCGAGCATATGTATGTCTGTTATCCATCCAAAGGATATAAGACGGATTGGATAAACAATAATTGAAACTTGTTTAACCAAAACGATGGGTGCCGCCACGTTTGACCAAAACTATAATCTTATGCCGAAGCTTTAGGTAACTCACTGAACTTAAGGTAAACAATCAGACATCAATTTTCGTGGCAGGATATTTTTTTTTAAATCTTCATAGCTGCTTAATTGAAGGCAGAGTTAATATGATAGTACTACGTCATAGCCAAAAATGAGCACAGGGAGATAATTATGTGTAGTTAGTCTCACACACGTTCAAAATCAGTTGCCGTTGAATTTATCCATGCTGCATGGCGTACTTCGGATAAATTAGTTAATTGTCTTTGATACACTTTGAAACTTTTCCAAATGGGATATTTATAACATCAGGGTGGCTATTTTTTGCTTTTCTGTCCAGCAGATAGCTTTTATATCCATTTTTTGAACATAACCTGGCAATCGTGTACAATGCGCCTAGCTTAATACTGCCTTTCCTAAATCCTGGCTACCGCAGCAGCGTTCGTTACAACATAAGCCTCAAGATCGTTTATTACAAAGAGTGTCTAGCTGAATCATATTGAATGTCATTACTGCTTGTTAGTCACTGAAAGCTGTAAATATATCACCCTGAATATAAACCTCGCTGGTAAATGTGTGTCATTCGTAAGAGTCACACCAGAACACCTCCAAGTGTCACACCTAAACACCTTTTTACCTGAGTAATATAGTAAAGCAGCAGGTAGCTGGATGTTACCTCTAGCCTGCGATCACTAGAATCTAAAGATCTGTAATATACCAATGCCAGTTTTTAGACTATTAAATCTTTATATAATAATGTAATAATTATAGCGCTAATATTATTTTATCGAAAAGTGTTGATTAATTTAGAAGCTAATAAAATTACTTTGTGGTGTGACCAACACCTGCCCTCTTTGTGTAGAGTTGATTCCATTTGACACCTGGCACACATAATAACCCGTGTCCTTATAGCTTAAGGTATCAGGTAGTTTGAGGGTAGCTGGGGATTCGTTAGACTCCGTGCCTAAAGTCTGTAAGATTTTTCCGTCAAGCCGACGTTCCCACTGACTGAAGCGGTAGACATCGGGGACACCCTGTGCTGTACAGGTTAATGTAAGGGTGGTATTATCATAACGCACCGTTACATCCGGTGCGTCTGTGTAACATGCAAAAAAACATAGTTTAAATGCATCGAAAATAGACATAACAGTGTTCACTCAGGTATATGCATACTAGAAAAGGTTAAGAAATATAGGTCCAACTGTAGCAAGTAACGTGATGTCACTGCAAATGCATCACAAGACAAATAAAGAAGACATTGTCAGGGAACATTGTCGACACTTACAACACAGCTTTGTTGACTACTAAAACATGTAGTCATAATATTCCAAAGTATTTCCCCGTATTGGGGTTTTATATAGTTGGATGGTACATTTACGAACAAATTGAGATGGTCTGAAGTAAAACTCCCAGCGGCGTATTGCCCTGGACAAGGATTTAAAAGCGTGAAGGAAGAATATAAAATGGTTACTTACAAACTACCATTAGGTTAACTGTGACTTCAGTACTGCTTATGTTGTTATGTACTTTACACCTGTACGCTCCGGTTGCGGACCTCCGCACATTCTCTAAAGTATAATTTTCTGACGAACTGATGACCACCTCTGAACTCACGGACCTTCGCCACTCATATATAGGAGGGGGATTCCCCTTAACTGAACACTGTAACGTCGATTTGAAGTTTTCAGTGACTATAACAAGCCCTTGGGGTTTGGCAGCGTCAAGATCTCAAATAAATAAACAAAATACACACATCAAGAATCAGGAATGGATATAACGGTTACTTCGCGAATAATACAAATTTCTCGAAGGATTGCATTCACGATAACATCTGTTTTGTGCTCCAAAAGACAATCTAATGAAAACAGAGTCATTTTATCGCTAGGTCTTTTGTTTATTTCAAACGTCTCTTTCAATAATGACCTGAGCTTTGCTAACAATTCAGTTGGCGGACATTCCAGTTTAATTTTATGATTTACTCATACTTTAATTACGTCCACATAAAAACACCTGAACCTTTTACTCATGAAAATATACAGAAACAGTCATATTTCACATTTGAAGGCGTGCCAGCGCAAACGAGTAAATTATTTTAGGAGATTTAATGAAAACTTAGAAATTCTTTTGCCTTTTTTATGTAAGGTAATGTGTTAAACCCAATTTTTGCCAACTTACATTGAACATTCAGCGTAGCTGAGGCCTCCTTCATACTGACCACGGTTCCGTTTTCGTATGCGTTAGTAGCTGTATATCTGATGTTCTTCGTGGATTTATCCGGTGTAAAAGTAATTCGGGTTGAGTTCCGTCCAGTGTCCGCGCCACCAATACTCCACTCATAGTATGGTGGAGGATCGGGATTTCCGGTAACAGAACGAGTTAATGCTTGAGAAGCACCCGCTGTCACGGTTAGTCCCCCATCGCTGGCTTCTTGGATATTCACTCCTGATATCCTTTCTGTGGTAACAGATTGTTTCCTAGTAAAAATCGCTTTAAAGGGTAACAAACAAAGCCTCGTAGACATACAGTTTATATTTAAAGTATCACATCTAACAATATTTCTGTATACAACAATGATACCATTGCCAGCGCAAACGAGCAATAGTTGTATAAAGAAATGTCCGTTAGATGCGATTATTTGAATATAAACTGTCCATTTGATATGATGGCAACATAAACTGGACAATAGATATGTTGAATACTGTTGATATTAACATACCCAACTCATAAGATTTGATAGCATACTGAATACATTATTAGGTATTATCTTGCGATTATACGATCATTAAATAATTGCTTGAATGACGTAGAACATATCCTTTAGATGTAATCGTAATTCTAGGAACACAGTAGTCGTTAGATTCATTAGTTCATTGATATCTTCAATAATATAAACATAATAGTCGTTATATGTGAGTATAGACAGATAATTAGTCGTTAGATGTGATAATAAAAACATAATAAACATAGCTATTAATCTTGATGTTGATACAAAACGTCAAGATTCTATAAATTTGTCAACGCGATTAATAAAAAATGTGTTGGACCGAAACTAACGTCCATTCTTTAGTTGATTTAATCTTAATAGAGTAATAGCTGTAATTATCCAATAAATAAATAAATTTCATATTAATACAGCCATGTATGGGATTCAGTTTTCACACTCTCTGATTGGCCACTTTCTGTCCATCGATATAATTCAACCAATGGAATGCTACAAATTACACGGAATAATTTATTTTACAACTTGCAAATGACGTCTGCACATTCCAAAAACAACAGTTCGCTATTTTCTTCATTTCCATTTGGAATGTATTGCAGGATGCTGGGAATTTAAATTATCAACATAAGTTGATAACAAGTCATTGACAACATTAATGTGACGTCACGTCCTATGTGCTATGTTGTTGATTCCTGTTCCTATGGTCACATCATATTGTCTTGCATCATTGCATTTTCTGATTAGTTCAAATCTTGTTAATAATTAAATAATTCTTTTTGAATTAAATGATTGTATTCACTTGAGAAATGAACCGGCTTGTGGGCCAAAAGCTCGCAAACGTAAATGATTACTCGGAGAAGCTCAGGAGTGTTTCATTCATATTTTCAACCCACGTGTGAGTCAAACACCATGCTACATGTACTCAATCAGAACGATAAAAAGAGGATTAATGTTCCAAAGTAACTACCTGCAATGTGACTATAACTGTGTGCCATACAAAAAGAGGCTCTAGTTAGAACCTTTATAGGTTCTTCGGAGTGGATCATATAGCGAACCTTTATTGGTTCTTTGAAGAACCCTCAAAAAATGGTTCTTTGAAGAACCCTTCAAAGGTGTCGTTGAAAAAATGCAAAACTTGCTTGTTAACTTCTCCCAGTTCGACAATCACAAAATGGAGAACATGGACGCTGGATTTCAAATTATCACGTGACCATAGACTCG
>JAVFBX010206891.1:0-12205 GCA_034783855.1 Mopalia kennerleyi
AATCATCCATGGCCATTGTACACAAGAAACGATATTTTAAAAAAATTCAACACTTTCTTGTGACATTTCACCTATGCATTTCTTTTTTGAGAGAGTATAGAAAAGAAAGTGAGCCCAGCTAACAGATATTGCTATTAATAAAATTCCAGACAGAAAAAAAAGTTAGGCATTGCTTAATTATCTTCTTATAAGTTTTTTTTATAAACAAAAAAATCAACAAGAAACATGATTAGTGATAAAATTCAATTGAAATGTTTTGCTTATTTTGTTATCGTGAAGCAGTTTACATAATTTAAATATAAAGCAATTCAGTGTGTTCTTACCCACGGCAGCCATTCCTCCAGGTGATAATTTAGCCTCTTGAATACACCTGCCTCTCCAGTAAGCAGCGAGAACAGTCTCCTCTGCACTGAGAGACCCGTCCGCATACCCACACCCTAACTCCCCTACAGAGTGACCGACTATACCGTCAGGGGTAATTCCCATCTTTCTCAATAGATCAACCAAAGCCACCTGAATGAAAATACAGGAATTTCAAACATCTATACATAATCTACCAAAGTCATAAACTTAAAATCATAAAGTGATTGGTGATTATTGTATCATTGGATCATTAGTTAAACATGCCAAACACTATACCAGTCAGTTAAAATTAAAAAAAATACCATTTCTATACCAGAAACAAGCTATTTTTGCACACTCATATTACTTGCATACCTAAAAACCCATACACTCGTGCTATCACTTTGCAGTTCAGTGGTGCTATCATAACACTGGCCTTAACTCTCTGGTTAGAAGCCAGTATGCAGCTTTTATAACATTCTTGGCTTATAAACGCATGCCACAACAATCCAAAAGGATAACAACCACGGTTATCACTGGCAAGTATCGCCAAACCAGGGCAAGACATAAAACAGAGCATCGAGACATGTGTGAAAAGTTACAGAGCAAAGCCCTACAACAAATCAGCTAGATACTGCTCCGTAGCTGCAGGGAGCTCCAACTTACTTGAACCACCCGCCTTTATTTTTACAAAGATTACAATTCCTGGCTCACCTGAATGGCTGCGATCCCTACAAATGAATTGATCGTGCTCTCAAAGACTGTACTCTCTCCATGCATTATCAGATCGTAGAGATTGAGGTCGTAGCGTTTTAACACTACGTCAGATCTCATGATGGACTCTTTGAAGTCCGCGATCTTCATCATGTCTCGTCCCATACCATGCCATTGTGTTCCCATACCAGCAAACACAAACCACACTGGTCGGTTCTCAGGGGGACATTTCTGAAACAGATTCAAATGAAACATTGATATTACAGATAACAGAGCATAATCGTATTTCACTTTGACAAAGGGTATTTGTTGATTGCACATTATACCTTTCAGCCACTTCATGGATACAGAAAGGTACATGTAAGTAAAAATGAAAGTAGCTATGTTCAAAAATTTGGTTAAATGAACCAAATGATAACCGAAGTGAACTGGAAATATTGACCGTAAAGGAGAATATTATATCAAATTTTTTAAACAGACTTGGTTTAATGTCACATTTTAACAATGGTGCAATGCACTAAATGATACAACTGTGTCATCTTTCCATTTCCTGGAGAGATGTTAACAAGGTTAAAAACACAAACTTTTTGTTTGTTTAAAGTTTTATGTCATACTTAAGGGTATTTAATTCATATGGAGGTCATATATACGGAGGGTTGACACACAGATTTGAACCTGAGGACGTTACATGCATGTAAGATTAAGCAGACATGCTAACTAGTAAGCCATGGGCCTAGAGCAGAGGGTTAACTTGATTGACAATTAAGAACAGTGTCACTAATTGAGCTATGATACAATTAATTTTACTATATGTCTACCTGAGCTTCCTGTAGACTATTTTCAGAGTTGAGCACACTGTATCCTCTGTATGGCTGGGAGCTGGGAGCTATACATGCGGACTCATTTAGCAAAGTTTGCAGCTCAATATCAGATGGTTTTTCATTCATAATTTTCAGAATTTCATCTAAGCCTTCTTGTGTTCGTGATGAGCACAGAAACAATCGTTTACTGTTAGCTGCTTCATGAATGTCTCGTGTTACAGAATTGTTTGATTTAAGTATTGCGTGAACATTTGTTCCTCCAAATCCAAAAGAGTTGATAGCTGCAAATCCTCCTTTCCATGCTGTCGGTTCAGACACAACTTTCAGTCTATTATCTGCCAAGGCTGGGATATCTGGGTTGGGACTTGTATAATGAAGATTTTTTGGAATGATTCCATCCTCCATAGCTATTATTAATTTTGCAAGAGCAGCAAGACCTGAAAGTACAGATAAAAGAACTTATTCAAAATACGTGCCATTAAAACTGGTGTTTATAAACACAGGACATGCACGGACACTAATCATTTTGTTTGGTCTTTATGTATGATATATTACCACTCCCAGGACATAAGCATCTTGGGTAGTTGTGGGGATTAATAAGACAGTATCAGTATTTTAAATATTGTGAGTTTGCCTATAGGCCTACACAATAATATAACAGCTATGATAGCCTGAAGGGCAAATGACACCAGGGTCAATTAAATGCAGTTTCTCTTTGATTGAGGTCTAATGTCATACTTAAGGTTATTTCACTCAAAGTGTGTCAGATTACAGGGTGTAAGACAATAATGACAAAATACAAAGATATCACAAACAGAGCGGCTTCATTTCACCCCTTAGCAGGGCAACAGGAAGCTCCCTCCCAACAGCAAAGATATGGATGTTTATTTGATTGGGGTTTAACATCGTACTCAAGGTTAATTCACTTACACGTAAGAAACCCCCCTCTAAGTAACTGGCAACAAACAAAGACAAAACAAATACAGGACAAGACAACTATATCATTAAACAGATTCGCTTTCTGTTTCCCTTTAGTTCTGAGAGCACCAGGGCAACAGGAAGCTCCCTACAACCGCCACCCACATGGAAGCAGACTGGAGTATGGAGTTGAGAAAAGTTGATTTTGCATCACAGGCCTCTCTTGGAAGAGATGGTGACTGCTTAGACCGAATAACCTCAAAACAAAATCTTTTTGTTTTCAACAGGATACATTCTGAGCTCTATCTAAGTGTAATTAGTCCCAACCTGAAGCTGGTTCTGGGTGACCCATGTTAGATTTTGTTGAGCCAATCAGAAGTGGTCCCTCCCTTCCTGGACAAAACACCTCTGCTATAGAGTTGACCTCCTGGGGGTCACCAGCTTTGGTTCCTGTCCCATGAGCCTCTACATACTGAACCTCTGTGGGATTCACACCACTCTCACTGTAAACCTCCTTTACAAGTTTCTTCTGTTGGGCTCCAGATGGAAATAAGATACCTACAAACAGAAAAAATACCCCGTCAAGATGCTGGTAAAATTGTTTTCTGTAATTGCCACTTTTTGGGCACGACTTGCTTTTGCCCCTATTTGTCTAAAATATATTTGGTTTGATGGAGTGGGGTTTTGCACCATTCTTATGGATATTTCACTTATATGAAGGAGATGTATTCAAACAATAATGGACACATGCACAGCCATGAAATGTTAAAGGTTTTGATATTGTTGGAACATTCATCTTCCTCCAGTGCTTAGTAAAAGAAGCATTGCTATCCACTGATCTTAATTCTCATGCTAACATAAAATCTTTCTCTGGTATGCTAGAATTTAGACAGAAAATAAGGTTTGGCAATAATGTACAAAAATCTTCCTTGAGCCAGGGTTAAATACAGGTAAATCAGTTACTCGCTAGGCATAAAATGTAACCAGCATTTGAAACCACCCTGGACACTTCTGGCAACACAGGACAATCAAAGGACAAAATATGAGGACCTCTCAAACATATCCGCTTTCTATGCCCCTTAGATCAGAGAGAGGCAGTTCAACATGAAGCTCCCTCCCAACCCTTGTTCACAAGCATTTGAAGTTACATCCCCAGAGGTGAAACACCAATTTTCATACCTTGTTCTTTGTTTCCATCAGCATTATTTTTGGTGTGGACTAATGTTGAGTACATTCTTTTAGCATCTGCTTTTTTCTGTAGAAGTACAACCACAATACCCTCACTCCGACAGTAACCATTACCTAGGGGGGAAAAGGTTTGTTTATTTAAATCAAAAACTGTTTGATGAACAATAAGGTGAACTGCCATTATGCCATAATCTGTTGGAAAATTATGTTCCTTCAAATCAGAAATAATTGAATCTATTCAATCACACCACCCTAAAAGCACACTGCAATGGATGTAGTTTGTTTGATTGAGGTTTAACGCCGTACTCAAGGTTAGCATTTCCATAATGTTGGAAAGGTCATTTTTCTTGAGTGCTAAGTTGATTTAATGATTGGTTTTTATGCCGTGCTTAATGGTATTTCACTTATATGACAGCGGTGTTTTGCAACAATAACTGACAACAGCACAACCAGGATGTGAAGTGTTTACACAATGTTGGAAAGTTAATTTTCCTCCAGTGCTAAGTTAAGACAGCATTGATAGTCTTTAAACAAACTGCCCGTAGCCAGAGGGCATGGGAGAAAGAAACCAGGCTCGATGACACTGGCAAAGACGACAAGACATAAGATATATGCACAGAACTTACCCGATTCATCAAATGATTTGCAGGCACCATCAGGGGAGAGCATCCCTAACTTCATAAACTGTAAGGCTGTTTCTGGTTTGAGGCAGAGGCTGGACCCGCCCACAATGGCGGAGTCACACAAACCCAAGCGAATGTTCATCAGAGCTTGGTCCATGGCTAACAGACTGGAGGAACAAGCCGTGTCCATTGTGAAACTGGGTCCTAGAAATAAATTGATTTATTGATGTTTTACAGCGTGCTTATAAAAAGGTTATTTTGCTTATACGATGGCAATGTATTCCAATAATAATTGACATTAGCACAACCAAGATGTGAAGCATTTCAATAATGTTGGAAACTTAATTTTCCACCAGTGCAAAGTAAAGACAGCATTGGCACTCTTCAAACACACTACCCTTAGCCAGAGGGTCCTGAACTACAAAATACATTTGTAATATATTTCTGATAATCATTTCAAAAGCTTTTAGGTTAACCAGATTGGCGTTTACAGTTGTATAACCATGTTACATTATTTCGAAAGTCACTAAATTAGATCTTTCAAAGATAAATTAAATTTTCGGGGAAAAAAATTCTAATTTTTGTCACAGCTATTTACTTACCTTTGAAGTCAAAAAAGAATGATAATCTGTTTGCAAACATGGCTCTTTGACAGCCAGTCATACAATAACCCACTGTCTTCTCTGGGTCACTGGACCAGGCCTCGTGAGCTTCAGAGGCACTAGCCCCGATAAACACACCTGTCCGTGACCCTCGGGCTGATTGGGGATTTACACCTTAAAGGCCAAATTAGAAATGCATGTGAAAGTGGATTATTGGATATCAAATATCTTGGTTATTCAAAAACAGTTCTGCATAAACATCAATTTAGTGTGACATGGGTTGGACAGTGATTCAAAACCTAGAGCTCTTGATCCTTCGGAGATGAAAGTTTATTGTGGTCCATGCAAGTTTCTTTTCCATGAAGTATTAAAAATGTTAAGAAGACTGATTTTAAGGCTACCCTACGAAACATTCCAACACAGGACTGGTTGCAACCCATTCCAACCAGGGCTTGAAAAAATGCAAAGATGATCGCGAACTGCTGTTAACTTAGACGAAATTGATCACCAAAACGTCAAAATGATCTTATAACATTCAATTCCTGACCTGGAGGACGTAACTATCTAGAACCATCCCTCTAGTGGGTGTTGCATGAACCCCAAACACGCACAATAAGTTCGCCGTCTGGTTGGGAATGAAACCAATTCATTTATTTCACAATATGTTACCCATACCTTTTGTTGTATTGCTTAGGATGTGAGCCCTAAAATGGACGACAAGAAAACAAAATAAATTTATTTAATGCGTATGAGTTTTGGATTTTAGCAATTTTATAACTTACTGTATGAAGGAATCAAGTGCAACGTTCTGATTTCTGTTAATTTTAAAATATCCGCCTATAGTTTATCTTGCCTTTGTTCTCTTGCTGCATTTTCGGTAAAATCAGTCAAAAACGTACGCAGCTGTTACATATTTCTTTGGTATTTTAGATGTGAATTGAAACACTCAGAAGATATTTGCAATTATACAAGTTGAAACCAATCAAACGAAGCAAAAACTGTCTCTCCCAGGTCCGTGCTTGGCTATTTTGAACCAATGGAAAAGAAAATTTAGTCATTCTGCGAGGCGCTTAAGATCGAGAAACAAAAAACTGGACCAGCTAATGAAATCAAAGTTGTTCTCTCTGCGGTCCGCGCTTTCGACTCTTACAATAGTATCTGTTGATATATAGATGGACTTCAACTAGCAGGGTGTTTGAAGTTGATTTGCTCAGGTCATCCCGCTGGATGACCAGGCCTTATCAGGCAGTGCTCGCTCACGCTGTATCCTGTGTGAAGAAGCTGGCTTTTCAACAAGCATGTAGTCCAATGACTAACCTACTATTAAATTTTAAAGCTGTTTATTATGGAAGGTTGCCACATGTACAATTATATTCTTACTACCGAGTACCGCTATAATTCCTTAGGGTAATGCGAGGGACACACTAGCAAATATAATCGCCCGATCGCGGCAATCTGATTGACAGCAAATTCACCAGCGAAAGTTTCCGGCTGACTTGAGCGCGCACACACATGGCGATTGATTCAGCGATCAGGAGTACTTTTTGCCTTACAATTTCAAAAGCAACACAAATTTTCCAATACGGCTGCTTGCAAGATTAAAACAGAAATGTATTTACTCAGCAAAAGAAGATTAAGACGTAGACTCAGATGGTAGAATTAATTGGAAAATAATTTTGCCCAAACTTCATTCGTTGAAGTTGCCATTTTGTGTCATGTGTGAGGAACTCAACTCGGAAAGGTTTATCAGGATTGATTCGCAGGTCAGTACTGGTTGCCTGAACCATGGAGCTCTTATGCCTGAACACATGGGTGATCAATCGCTGGCATTAAATATCGACTGTATATAAAACATGTTTGATGATCCGAACGGCTTCGGCGATTATTATCGCTATCGCCGGCTTGGACACACGTGGGGATTTTTTTCACGATTGGTAAAATCGCCGCGAACAGGCAATTATATTCGCTCTTGTGTTGCGCGCATAATATGATATAATATGATTTTTTTCTAGGGTGAACCACGAACCATTGAATAACCATAACTTGGCATTTTTATTTTCTCGCGAATGACATTCACATATTCTCTACTTTCTCCCGCCATGGCGCTGATAGACTGACTGTCTGGCTTTGAGGTCAGCCGGACCGTGGTAAAACAACACAGGCTCAAGTGAAGACCTGATCCCATGAAATGATATAGCCATCTTCAGGCAAAGCGGAAAAGAAGATCGTCGCATTAAGCCTCTCTTTCTTTCTTACCTTGCCTCCATAGGCGATAAAACATGAGTTAGCTAGAGTTGACAACAGCTACTCTCGGATGACCTCTCTTTAATTTAACCAATCATATTGGGGCTTTTTTAGAATGTGAAAGAGGCGGTCAAAACACAGGATGACCGTAGGCTATATATGTGATAGAAATAGGCTACACGATATTATTCCCTGACGTCATCACAGACATGTCAATTGGCAGTGGCGCCACGCTTGTTTGTTGGCCTACGTGTTTCTACCATAGTCCAATGAAATTTTTGCCATGTTTTTCTTTCGAATTACAGCAAGGGATAGTAATGTGGAAGACTCGTCTTACTCATACTGACCCTTGTATAGGAAGATGTGATATAGCCTGCCTGGCAATGTCACAGCTGAGCGTTGTTGTTGTTGAATGTTTTTTTTGATTTTTTTCTCTCTCACTTAGTTGAAATTGATCGCCAACGGAAAAAGTGATCGGGAACGTAGTTTCGAAGTTCCACTTTTTGGAGCCCTAATTCCAACCCTTCATTTAAACAAAATTATCGTATTTTAGATAAGTACATGGTGACCATGCAAGCAGCTAGGATTTCATTTTTTCGACCAACCAAATTTTAAGGGGAAGCTTAAGAAACTTAAAGAGACTTCCTTTTGCCTGTTAACTGAGGCATCACAGAGCTTCCATCAGACATTCGGGATCAAGACAAAAAACAATAAGGTATGATGATGTAAGTCACGTCCTTGAACTGACATTTCACGTAATTCACTCCATTTCCGGTGACGGTCTACATTCTTTCTAGATCTAGCATCAAAGGAAAGTTAAATAGATGTAAATTCTTCCTTCCAGTTTTACATCTGCCCCCAACAACAACACAACACACAGCCCTGGTACAGATCGGTATTCAAAACACACCGGACGAATTTAAACACGGTCACCAGATGTCAAGTAGATTGTTTGATTGGGGTTTAACATCCTTCTCAACGGTATTTCACTTATATGACAACGGATTGTCCACTTCACACCGCTCCCTTTCTAATTACTGTGAAAAACCGAGAGGAAACCTCGTAAAAACCTCCCTTGCGAGTGCCGGAGCCACAACATGTGGCTCACTCGTATACCTGATGGTAGACAGACGGACTAAATCCTGTGAACAGTACATTGGAGTAGGATTAGTAAGCGCACTCGCTTCCTCAACCCTAAGCACCCTATTCATAAAGATAACCATTGACTTACCAGCATCAATAATAGCCTCATATGCCACTTCTAATAGGAGTCGCAGCTGAGGGTCCATGGCATTCGCTTGTTTAGGGTTCACTCCAAAAAATGAACAGTCAAACTTTGTCAAGTCCTTTAATTTTCCACTTCTATGTGGAAGACCATGTAATCCTGAAAACATACGAAATTTGATCAATTGGGGTTTCACGCCGTGCTCAAGGTTATTTCACTTACAGGACTGTGTATTCAAACAATTGAATCGGTGAATTCGATAAGGGCCCAACTCCACAGAGTTAACTTTTACAGGAGAGCGTTTTTGATGTTTTTCAAAAAGTGAAAATGTGTTTCATTCCTTCATATATCTTACACTTGTAGTACCATATGAGATGAAATAAATGGTAAAATATGGTTATCAATCAGTTGTCTATCTGAGCACAGCAAACTCTGAGAAACACTTTGAATTAAACAATGAAATATGATCAAAGAAAAACACACGATATGGTGAATATGCGTTTAACCACTTTATTTTAATCTCAAACTGCATGGTAAACATTATAGGAGACTTGGGATGAAATTCCACCCATCCTAATTCGCAGAGGTAATGCATTGCATCACAGAACAAGAACATCTGACTCCTCTCCTTTTCTTTGGTCAGTACCGACTCGGTTAATAACAAAAGCATGTGCATCTGGCACATATTTGCCAAGGTTTTTCACATCATTCAATTTTGCTGTCTTGACTGTTAATTACGCACTGTATAGTGCATTTTCGGGATATGAAATATTGCTTTATTAGGCTTCATTACTCAAAATATTCAAAGTATATTAGTATATTAGCTACTATATAAAGTATATTAGCTAAAGACTATAAAACATATAATCTCAAAATTGACAAAGTACGGAGTTGGGGCCCATGTTGAATTCACCAATTCAGTAATGTATGTGCAGTGAGCACACACGGGTATATTCCATTCCGGCGAACAAATGTGTGCAGTGTGTATACGTTGGTATATACCATTCCACCAGTTTGAAACATCGATCACGACTGAGTATAATGAACATATCGCAAAAGCGAAACAGTGTTTAAAGACTTGATTTATAAGACAATACACTGAAGCTGTGATTTCAATTTCAATACGGATATGAATTTAACCCACTGTGGTCAAGCTCTTTTCACTTTTCATACACCTGTCAACACTTTACTATGACAGAGTGCTTAGCAATGGAAAATTACAAGGTTAATCAAAAAACAAACAAAGGGACGCGGACAATTTTTCAGCTGTGGATTTATTTTCGTACATTCGACCGTGTTTGATATGAGGTATACGTTTATAGAATGATGCTTGGGAAATATATTGGACCTAATAGGATTAATCCCTCTGATGAGTTTCACAAAGTAAAGTAAACTTTACAACTCCAAAAAAAGATACTCATGGATACATGGTGATTCAATATTTTGGTTTATTTTAAAACCATTGTCAAAGGTTTTAAAATAAACCGAAATATTGAATCACCATGTATAACTTTTATTGGAGTTGTAAGTTTACTTCAAATATGAGACCTGGCATAGTATTCTGTATGCCTTATTTATGCTCCATTTCACATTTCGATGTTATTTAGACTGTGTCTTTTGTTGCAGCTTTTCTACCAAACCAGGCATTGTTCACACGTCGAACTGGCGCGCTATAAACCCGGCATACCTTGTTCATTGAGAATACTCGCGTGATAATTGTCGCATAACGTCTCTAATTAAAACCAAAACAATAAAAAAAAATGTAAACCACGATGAAAAAGACTTACCCATCGGAATATATAACTTACGTGGTGCTATTATTCATAGGTTTGTGATACGGTAGGGAAGCTAAAGCTTCATATTCGCATCGCCAAACCCAGAAATGGCGTCACAATCCAAGAAAGGGTCTATTTTTGCATAACCATCTAAACGGAATATTACCGTCGTCTGTGAATCATCGGACTTGAGAGATTCTCTGCAGACTGGACATCTATTATATTGTGCTTACATGGTAAAGATTTTGTTTCAGTTTTTGCATAGTTATCACCGTCAACATCAGGAGAATAATTGTTACCCCCGGATTTTCGAAGCACATATAGAAAATGACTCTTTGTACAGTCATTGTATGTTCATTTTTTTTATTGGGTCTTCTTTATATTTGAAGCAATTTGACGTTGAATGTAGGCTACATGAGCGAGGGGTTCATTTCACAGCAGGTGCAGCCTCTAGTTTGATCAGTTCATTGTGACAATCACTTGAAACATATTTGTGTGTGCTGTGGATCAATAATTACATATATTGTATCTCAACAAGCTGGTTTTTGATAAACAAATGTATTAGATTATATGCTGTTCATTGTTTCAGTATTTGTCGGTTCCGGGGGATACTGGTCAATGGTCGAAAGTGTTGATGTTTCCACGGTTAATGGCGTCATACACCTTATAAATGGCATACTTGGAATGACGTCTGGCGTAAACCTGTATCAGGCGCTAGGTCTGTTGGACACTAGGTGAATGTTAAATGGCGTTAAGGTTTTAATGGGAGAACAATTAAACAAATACTTCTAAAAGGATTTAATGAATGCCGTAAACGTATCTGTCAAGACATCAGCAGTTGGTATGAACAGTCCTAATTTATTTAATGTGATATAAAGTCCAGGTCTCTATTTACCTCAGATTAAAATGTTCTCCTATATATTTCTGTTGTGTACTTAACGCACGTAAAATGTGGATAATTGTACTAAGATAAACTATGTTTGGTATTTTCAATCACCAACATGGCACTACAGCTTACCTCAACTATTGAGGAGTGGCAAATAAAGGGGAATAACTACGTAAAATGTATACACAATGCAGCCTATACTAATACATCGCAGTGTATATCTGTGGTCTTTGCTGATTATCATTAGCGTATCTATTCATACTCTTTCTTAATATCTGTCCGGATTTCCTAGCATAAATAACAAATGGTACTGTTGTACAGCTGATATTATTTGAGATATTGGGATAACGCTTACTTAATTTGCATAAATTCTACTATACAAAATTCAGAATATAAACCAGGACCCTGTACCAGTCACCGAATCGTCAGGAAGATCAAACAGCCACCATACAATCTGAAAAGAAGAGGCTTAGTTTATTCCGAAGCTATCTGGAGCCCGCGGCCGTGGCGCAGTGATTAGCGATTGCTTTTTATCACGCCTGCTTCGATGTACCGTTCACGCGATCGAGTTCGTCTGTCGACCCTCAGGTATACGAGTGAGTCACAAGATATGCCTCCGGCAATCGAGGGGGCGGTTTTTACAAGGTTTCCTCCCGGATTTCCACTATAATAGGGCAAGGAACAGCCCAGATAGCAACCATCAGTGGGGCCCATATGGGCTCACTAAGGGAATCTGGGAAGTGTTTGCCCAGCTATAACTCATATGGGGCCCTTCGTATAAACGACTTAAAAAACCCATACTTACAATTCCATATGGGCCCCTTGCATGTATAATATGGGCAAATCAAAAATGATTGCCCAGCAAAT
>JAVFBX010206902.1:0-12205 GCA_034783855.1 Mopalia kennerleyi
CTCGATGGACGAGTATTACTTTGAAATGTTTAATGTACAATTGCATGGCATTGTCTATCGCATGTGAAGCACGATGTATGACATAGCTGGACCTGAAAAATCATTCCATAAAGCATTGTAAGATTTCAGGAAAACTGAATTCGAGTAGCATTCCAAAGAGCATTGTAGGTTTATTTGAAAACTTTATGTTTAAGAAAACCTAACTTATAGTTGATATGCGAAAAAAAAGCAAAGTTTTGTACTTCATTTTTTTGCGGTCTCATTTGCCAACTAGATATTTCCTGTCTGTAAAGGTGTCGTATTTTATGTATACGATGCTGATGTGTGCTACAGAAACGACTTGAAGGCTACAGCTTATATTCTACTTTATGCATCAACAAAATACCGTTGTATTATTCATTTTTTACGATATTTTTTAAAAGCTATGCAAGGCTAGTAATTGACCTTCAGTGGAATTTGAAGAGGCCCTATCTCATGAATGTAGTAGACCTACCGACCTGTTCCAGGTCTATATCCCCATTTATGCAAATCTGTGTATTGTTTTGCATTAGATGGGCTTCTTCAATGTGTCAATGATGTATTTTACTCGCCCTTCTGCAACAATTTCTAAAACTCATCAGCCTCCAAGTCGAATTTGATATCTATGATAGTCATGTTTCTATCCCAGCAGGCAAATCGTATCACGTGGTCACGAGACACTTAGGAAAACATGCATATTCAAATGTTTGTACAGCCTTCAAGTCATACGGAAAGTTTTTTTCTTAATTGAGTTGAAAAGGCGCACGTCTAGTGCTCTGTCCTTCTAAACAATCTAAGTTCGTAATTAACATACGAAATGTATTACAGCGTTCAGATAAACTATAATAGATACAAAACTCTGCAGTTACAGGCAAGTGAAAGCCGATGTTATCTATAGTTAAATTGAATGCATTTGGTGCTTTGTGATTACTTGCAACGTTGAGTTCTATGAGAAAATGCATAAAACAAAAAGCGTCATTTATGTGTATTGAATTAAAGGAGAGCCTGTCAAACCGTACAGATTGTAAACAAACATGAACGACTATGACTGTTCATTCAGCGGTGGCGAATACATACATGTAAGTCCTAAAGAAAAGTAATGACAGTTAGGTTAACTCTTAAATAAAAATGTAACACAAAGGTGACCTGCCAAATTCACATCGAATTAGAGAGTATAGCTAATATTATCACACAGCCCCGTTCCTCGGCAAAACTTGGGAACAGAGATCGAACGCCCGGCAAACAGTATGCAGGAACCAAAAAGCCAATAAATCTGGAATGTTAATTTATTTAAACCTATATTATTTTGTTAGGAACCATTACATAAAAAAGTATCATGATAAATAATTTTAGTAATGTGAAACTAGCCTTTGGCAGTGTTTCAGTTGACAGCGCTAAACTGTACCATTAAAGTTTGTCTAAAAAAAGCGTACATCGAAATGGCTTTAAATGTTGCGCCAAAACATACAAATTTGTTAAAACATTTTGAAAAAGTATTTAAATCCGAGATTAGAGTTTAAAAGTCAGTGAGAGATAAATGTTAGAATTTCCATACCATGAAATATCATTTCCATATTTGCAAGCAAGCACACATATCATCAGAACTAGATAATTGAAAAAAATTACTTAAAGAAACGATGATATTATATTTATTTAAAGAACATTCGTGACAACACACGAAGATGATTCGTACGATAAGGAATATTAAAATACCCAACAATGATGGAAGATCACATTTTCAAAAATGATTAAACTGAGAAATAACAAGGTTAGAATTAAATGTACAAAATTAAAGTTCATAGAATGCCATGCGTGTATGTTACCGTATCCCTCTCCAAATAAACCAGTTTAGTCTGTCAATGAACGAGTTGTATTCAATGGCAATAATGAAATTCGACAGATGAGAAAAACTTGATAACAAAATATATTTGTAGTCACAGTCTACTGAACGAAATCGTCCCTTCAGCTTGTCATTTCATTAAGTTCCCCTCATAGCTGTTTAGATTTATTTATTATCGATTTTATCCATGTATAAAAGTAAGGTATTCATTTTTTAGAAGGGCAGACATGTACTTCACTATTTCCGCCTATTTAGTGCGCAATGAAGTATCGACTTGTCGATGGACTCGATGATAATAGAATGGCTAATATACATGACTGTCATTTACGAGTGAAACAAAAATGAACGATCGAATACTTGAAGACCATCTCAGCCGGCTATATTTCCTTTTTTATTAAGACAAACTATGAATAATATGTTTGATTAAGGTGGGTGTGACAACCCAAGTCTCCCTTATTTCCGCTGACTGTTTTTAATGGGGTTTTACTAAAGGACTGTACAGTAGATAAATCGTTATATACATTAAAGATAGTGAAAATCAAACGAAATATCGGAAATGAGTTTTCAGTGACTGAGAATTTGTATTCAGTAAACTATGAAAATGTCTTAAAGGAAGTGAAAATAACAAAGCCCTGAAGTATGGGAGTGGATTTCTACACAAACTTGACTTTCTCGAAAACAGACAATAGAACATTGCAAACACCAGTCATGCTACTACCACCACCAATGGTTCATACACTATGAAGTATTCAAATACTTTGTCACAGAGGCTTGTGGCACAAATTTGACACAGATTGTTGAACAAATTTGGCACAAATTGTTGCACAAATTTGTAAATCACAATATTTAATAAGAGGCTATTTCAATTAAATAATGCCGTCTTCATGCAAAGATTATTTCCCTCTTATTAGTGAGTCATCTAATTCCACTCTTCTGCTAATTCATTTGAAGTTATGTGATTTCTTATGATCGTCCACACTTATTATGGGTACATAGGTCCAAATGAAAAAAATACGCCAATACAAATTGCTATTCTGACCAAGTGCAGTTATTTCATGCAAATGCCTACTGTCTATGAAAGACTTTACATTCAACTAATCAATTTATTGCACTATTTACACACATGTTGTTTCGAATATTACATACACTTGAGAGACATGTTTTGCTCAATTACAAAAGACCTTACCCGTTTACCAAATGAAAAGGGAGATTATTCAATATCTAAATATGAATGCTAGACTAGGACGCTATGCAATATAAATAATGTGCCTGCAGTTATTAAATAATTGTTGACCTCTAATTAAGAAATAAATTACTTTGGCTAACTCCGATACTGTCGTCTCAGTGTTTTGCCTTAAAACCAATCCTTTACTCTTCTTTTGACGCATTATATAATAGCTTTTGTTCATAAACGCAAAAAATGTAACAGTCGTAATCCATTTGCATTAAAAACAAACCAGAGCTTCCATGGAGGAAAACATTTACTTTGGACTGGTCCATTCAGCAAATGAACAACCAAAGAAGTTGTACATGGCTCAAAATATTGTTATTCGGTATGGTCATTCTTGTCAAATATTGAGTAATGTACTTGCATACATTCTTTAAAAAATATGGCCCCGATGGAACCCTTTAAGGTTCTTTAGTCATGGTTCTGGTTGACCCCTTTATGGTTCTGATTGGAAACATCAAAGTAACTGCTCCAAGTATTTTTCCCTTTCCTATTGTACCAAGGAAGCGTTATTTGTCGTAATGGTGCCATACAGATGGTTCCATCTTCTGGCAGAACCTTTTCTTTATGTAATTCGGATTTCACAGGTGTATTAGAACGACGAACCACGGTGTTTGTTTGCCCATACAGGCTGGATGTGTAATTTTAGCAATCTTTCTAAAATATTTGATCAGTTGACTGATGCATTTGTGCAAGGAATATCTTACCCAACAAAGAGCGGGAGCGCTTCCATCGATGTCCTCAAAGAATACAGTCATGTAGATCAGGAAACATCCTAATAGAATCACGTTATTAAGGCGCGGGGATGACATTTTGATGATTCTGAAAAAATATGAAGAAACATCTTACAGCCATGAATATTTTACAGATGGCCGTACTCAGTGGGGGTAACATGAGTTGTTGGACACTTGTCCGTGATTGTCGTGTTTGATTTTTGGTCCTAATACGATGTACATGTACCGTTCAAACATTTTGATCTCTCAGCGAATAACAGGTATATGAAAGAGTCGCAAGTGAAGACTAGCGATTTTAATCAGGTTTTTCTTATGGTTGTGCATCGTGTGAAAGAAAGACAGAATAAGAAGTGGATAACCCGTCGTCTCATCAGTATTATATCCATTAGCACGCCATTAAACATCGACTATCACAAAAATTAAAATCATAATCAATATTAGCATATTTGATATCAAAACAATGTGTTGAATAAAATTTACAGATATACTCTTTGTTACCTTTCTCGGCGAAAATAATGATTGAAGACAAGGAATGAAATGGTGATGATGATTCCAACAGCGGCTAGGAGACTGAAACTGGCAAAGAGAATGGGAGAAACCAGTTCTATTCGTACAATAATATCAACAGCATCCTTCGGAAGTCGACCATCTGCAAGTACATCGAATTATTCATTTTAGAATTACTCAAAAGGAAAATAGTTGTTTTTTAGACTTCAATTGCAGACAAGCAACAATTTGCTCTATATGCGAATTGTTTTAATGGTCGAATAAGTACCACACTCAACCCTGTATTGGGGTTGAAAGTGTAGCCAATTCGGCCATGACGCTATCTCATCGGGCTTCAGAATTCTTCATTCAAAGATTGTCACTATTCATTGTTTTCTCACTGAATATTTGATACTGCCTACAGTCGAACACGGATACATACTTTCCCAATACGTATACTAATTTAACGGTGAAGAACGATGAGAAATAAATCTGTTTGAAAAGAGATGGTTACTGTATTTTACATGGTGCTAGCCGATCGTTTGAGCTGCATCTCGTTACAATTACAATATAGGATACCAGTAAATAATAATCGTCACTGAACACTACCGATACAATCCTCCGTTTATCATCAAAAGTGTTAAAGCGTTCTTCACGTCTGTATTTCAACTATTACAACAATAATTCTTGAAGAAAACAACAGTATATAAGATTCGTGTATATCACATAAAGTGGTTAAATTATCTCAGCGTATATAAAAGTCATTAGTGCGAATCTGTTGCAATCTTAGGCTAACCAACTGTCAATTTAATCTGAATGTACTCTCTGGAAAAGAAAGACATGTATCCGCTTGGAAAAACAACATTTTAATAGAGACTGAAGATGAAAAGTCATTGTTGAATTCAATAAATGAATTGTCCAGTTGTCACCAATAGGGGACAGAGTGTCTCTAAGGGCTCGATTTGGTTTCGACTATCGGTGCCAAGCCTGTTTTTGGTAACATGCAAAATGTACTGGACTACATTTTAGCTTGGTTGTCTCTCCTTTCTAAAAGCAAAATAAATAATTTTATTTTATTTCCATAATAAACAGGGCTTGTTGAAATAGTTTGCCAGCCTCAGATTTTTTAAAAACTTTTTTTTTAATTACCACTCTTATGGAAATAAAATCTGTCAGCCCGTAACAACAACAGCACTGGTTAAACATTATTAGCGTGATTTGTAGACAGGGTTATATGGAACAAACGAAATTATCTTAAATACAAGAATTATGCATTGTAAAGTATCTAGAAATACAAATATCAAGATTTTCTTCTCAAGTATTGATATTTAGATGGATTAAAATATGGAAGGGACATAACTCTTTCATCAACAACATTGGGCGTGATTTGTTTACAGTGACAATGCAGATTTAAATGACCTGCTATTAGCTACGCACAACATCAACACCAGTTATTTTACAATTTTTAACAAAGAAACGTAGCTTAGTTGTCAATTTAGCCTAAATCCCTGGTATTTATTGAGTGAAGTATTAGTTGAAGTGAGTTGTTTGTGTTACTTGTTTAATACATCGTCGAGAATGAAGAATTAGTTTTACTCTAATGTTAAAAGACAGGACTTCAAAACGAGTCTTTCACCAAAACTGTCAATCATGCAGATTCACGGCGAGACTTCCGCCCCATCCCCCCTATACTTTTCCAGTATCAATTAACGAGTTGTCAAGTATGTTGGCAACATCGTTTTCAGTCAATGCACAATCTAGTAGTTCAAACCAATATTGATGAATGGGATATATTAATGAGCTCTTGCGAAACGTTAATGTGAGTTATGTCACTAATGCTATAAAATATCACACTGTATGGATTGTTTGTTTAAATAGTGTAATGTGCCGTACAAAAGACAAAACATAAAAAAGTGGTTTGTGTGTGTGTTTGATTGGGGTTTTACCCGCACCAAAGGCTATTTCACTAACATGACGGCGTGCCAGTAAAATAGGTGAAGGAAATCACATTCGACGCAACTAGAAACAAACCAAGGCAAGACAGGACAATCACAGGATACAATGCAAAACAAGAAGATCCCCATCAACTACCCGTAGTAAAAATGGCCAAGAACTCAATATATAATCGCCCTCTGGCTAAGGACAGTTTGTTCCAAGAGTGGCTATGCTGTCTTTTTATTTTAAATAGCACTTGAGGAAAATTAACTTTCCAAATCTTGGAAAAGGTTCACATTTTGGTTGTGCTGATGTCAATTATTGTTGAAATACACTGCCGTCATATAAGTGAAATACCCTTAAGCACGACATCAGTCAATGACTAGTCTGATCTACTACAAGTGGTTATAGATTTAAACTATTAATAAAATATAATCTTGATTGTGGCAGGCACAATTGTCCGTACTTGTACATTTAAACAGTATACATTTGTATAGATAAGTATTTTTAAAAAGTAACCAGTACATATTTTAATTGTAGAGAAAGACAATTCTACATGCCCCCAACAGGATTCGAATTCGGGTTGCTGGCTAGAAAGACCTACAGGCTCAGTTACAAATGCCCAAAATGACCAGGCGCGGATAGGTTTTTGCTCGTCGATCGCGAGCGACCACCCCACGACACTGTTTACCAAATTTTATACTCTTCCTTCCTTCCTTTCTTTTTCATTATTATTATTCTTTTCTTTGCTTTCTATTTAGTGATTATGTCTACTGTTTAAACAACCACACCAATTTAGATCAAAATTTATGTCATTAATGTTCATATTGTCAACAACCATCTTAATTAACATGTGTATCTGTAGAAAATGTACACGACATAAGCTTAGCGCTTAATATTGATCGATTTTAACTATTCTCCATCCCTGTGTGATTGCTTTTCAATGTATACTTACTCTTCCAAGTGAGTTTGGGCAGCACGTACCACTCTATTTTACTGGTGTTGATCACTGCTGGGTCGTACAAGCCAATCGTCTGACGAACACCATCTACAAATCATATGCAAAGTGAAACCAGTTAAACGTTACTATAGTGTGTTCATTATGTTCGTATAGGTTAAATAAAGGTACGTCTTTTTCTATTTCCCAAATTTGCATGATATCCACATCTCAGGCGAATGGATTTGCCTATACAGAAAGTACACATTTACCCATCCCCGCCCCATTCGCCACGTCAGGATATGCCGGATCGTGTGCAAATTGGTATATTTACAACATGGAGACATTAGTATTGTTTGGGGTGTTATGCATAGTTTTTCTCTCATTAAATTAGTGGCTAAATCTGCCATCAGTTTTTTGTGAACTAGATCAAAACCGTATGCTTTGAGTTGTTTTGGAACAACTTTATTATATGAAGTTGACTTTGTAGAGAATGGGCGTGAGTTTACAAAAACCTACTAGCTTTTTCTTTTTATAAATGCATTTTAACAAATAGAAATCCATAGAAATATACTGACTCAAGGTATTCGAACCCCGTTTAAAATGGCTGATATTGGCTTCCGAAATTTGGTGTAAATGCTATTTGTATCCCTGAATCTCGCAGATATTTCCAAGGTGTTCCAAAATCACCTTGTTAAGTGCTGCAAATTTTGAATAACTGTTCAGAATCGATATTGACAATGAATGTGACGTTTGTGTGTGGAAAACACCGAACATTACCGGGGTTGAAATATAATTTTTCAGAGCGTTCCGAATGACAAATACCTTGGAACAAATAAGGGGAAAAAATGAATTATTTCGTTAGTGGTTTGAATAGGTTTTAATCTGTTATAATAACTTAAGTTGGAAGTGTTCTCCACAGTGACTTTTAAGTATTCAAAGATTAAGAATATACTGATGGAGTAGTCCAGAGTTTACAGACCTTGAACTCTATCCAATGACATAAGTGTTTCCGGGTCACCATTCGCGTCAAAGAAAGTAGGACCTCGGATGCCTTGGAAGTTCACTTCTTGCATATGTTTCAAGTGTAGCAGGCCCATGTCAGTGTTAGTATAGGTGAAGTTTTCAAGGCTCATGTTACTTCCTGGAAAGAGATTTGAACAAGAATAATGTTCACACCTAACATACAAATGCTGGAGACAATTAAACTTACTTTCTAATACTGTTATCATTTGTATGTTTTATACATGTAGTCATAGTGGCTTTATTGACACAACCTCTGTAGTGACGGTCTTTAATAAATCTTGATAAATGACATTTAATTTATTTGTTAAGTATGAGTAAAGTTAAAGGAGACCGGGGCCAGTTGTAACACTTTTTGGAAAATCAGTCTTACCAACTTCCATAATATTATTTGAGTGATTTAACTTATTGAAATTTAAAGATGCATATTTAGGTGTGGAATCCTACTGGGTTTGAATATAATTAAGCGAGTTGGCTTTAAACAAATAAAGATTGGAAGTCAAGTGCTTCAACTGCCTCGAGGTACATGTGAGAGCCAATTGTACCGTGGTAAGGGCAAATTGTAGCACACGAATTCACATACACCAAAACACATCTTAACAACAAGATGGAAGTTTTAATTTTATTTGAATATGTATTGTATCAGTCTGCGACAACTACATCTACACCCTATTCATACCCTTGTTTTTTTCTTTTCTGCAGCAATATATTTTTGACTGGAATTATATCTGATTGACGTCTTTTACTACCACCTCTCTTCTTTTGGAAAGGGAATAACATGTACATATATTTCACACGTTACCAGAATCTAAAAGTTCAATCCCATACAAGCTTTACAATGCACCGTTTTCACCATACAAGAAGCCCAGGAAGCCCCAATAACTATAATTTGACATTTTGTGTAAACCCGATTCCCATGAGCCATTGTCAGGGAAGCAGATTCTGACCTTGGGACTGTACCTTATGGATGTGAACAGACAAAAATGCGCATGGGAATTAGGTAACAAGATGCTGGGAGAATTTTGATAGCTGATTGAATAGAACAGATAAGGAATTTTAAAATGAAATCTATATTATTCACGTTGATTACGTTTGAAAACATGTTACTTTCTGTGTTTTTTGGATAAAAGTCTCAATCTGCAAGGCGTTTTTAGATGAAGCTGTACCGTAAGTATTGCATACGCTATTATAATGACGGTACATGTACCTGGATCTAGATAAAGACAAAAGTTTACTTGCTTAGTCAAAATATCGGGATATTTTTGTTGTCAAATTGTAACTTCTGATCATTAAATTGAGGTTCTCGGTGAGCGCATGGAGGATATATGATATATGTATGCGCCGTGGATATGTGAAGTTTGAGGCGTGATTCTGCTCGAAATGAGCTCATTTGAAACATTTTCTCCGTGTTACAACTGACCTCGGACCAAGAAAGGTGAATGAAGGGAAAGTTCACAGCTAAGTTTGTTACATTGATGTCGAGCATTGGTACAGGCTGCTCACTAATCTGTCTGTCGTACTTAATACAGGGAGGTACCGGGACCAAACCTATTGACAAACACATTACAACAGCATATCTTTCTGCAATGATAGTGAGTATGCCACATAAAGAAATGTTTTAATCTAGGCTATGAGCTAATTAAAAGCACCGTATTATTTTCATTTTGCATCTGAACTTCTCAGACGTTGATTCTTTATGTAGCTTTTAGAGGTAGGGGGACTAAACGAAATAGCCATACCTTCCATCGTTAAATTTGTCCAAGTGGCGTTGAGAGCCAGCGCAATCGCCCAGGTACAGTCGTAACTAAGTGAGGCCTTTATGTCTCCAAAAAACCTCTCGCCGTTGGTTTTATTTCGGTAAGCCTCTTGGAATTCAGAAGGAGTTAATCCGGATATTCCACGTTCTTCCCTCGGGTTAAGATATATTGTCCGAATGGCGAAGTGTCCTTCGACAGCCTCCTTTAGCTGTTCTACAGTACAGTCGATATCCGTATTATTATCTGTATGGAGCCACCAGGACTCTTCCAACCAACCCGTTATAAACCACACGATCTTAGGGCCATATAAACTCTGCTTGTAAGCCTATTCAAGATCAACAAAGAACAGTTAGATATTCATACAATCTACTACTGCTGTAGACAATGGATTTTAATGAAAACGAAATAATTATCGAGCTTGGAAACCGACACACTTTGCGTCTGTAAGTCGCTATATTTTTTCAGTGTAATCTATTATTGACTAAGCTCACAAAAGAAGGCAAAAAAGAAAATAGTTTGCATTATAAATTGCACAGTATCCTTAGTTTGATGTACGTGTAGTTTATAGTGTTACCTGTCTTAGTATCTTCAGCAGAGCTGTATATGTAAAAATCTATTAATTTAAGCTTTTTAAAAATGAAAGTTTTTAATGTCTATTTTGCCTCAAGACCGGAATTGTTATCGTGAAGGAGATAATTTAAGCAATCTTCACAGACTTCACGGCAAATCAGACTCACCTCACAAAAGACCTTGTACGCCATTTCTTCATAAAAATCACCAATGATTATTCGAGCGTCATGTTTCTGTTACAAAGAGAGCAATTGAAAACGTGATAGTAAAGAAAGGTTTCCATTTGCTCGACATTTCAGGCAAATCAGATGGAAATAATGCGTTCTGTAACAAATTATACCATGGCAGTCAATGTGTGCAATGTGCAATTTAAAGCGAATGATATGTTTCAGTTTTTTTATATTCTGGCTTTGTTTGATTGGAAGTTTAACGTCGTGCTCAAGGGGACTTGCCAATTTCGCACTCTGACATACTTTAAAACGATCGAAAAGGGAATATGTTGGGTGGGCAAAGACCCCAACTCACCGCCACCCAGTAAAGCCCCCCACCCCCTACACTCAGCAGTCAAGGAATGCGTTCTCCTGCGTTGTTAAAATATCGATCGTAATCTTGTTGTTTTGGCGAGTAAATAGTGACCTACTGGAAAACATCTAAACAATATGGCTTCTCATTTATGTACGGTAACCAAAACTAATATGTTGTATGAACAGCCGCATTAGTTGATATATAACACCAACAGATAACATTTCCAAAGACTTTTAACATGTTCGGCTAAACTATAGTGGGTCATAAACGCTTTCTTATCCCCCTGATGTGCTGTCACTTCTCAGCGATAATCTTAATCACTCCAATTTTCAGGTGCACTGGGGTGGCCTGCTGAAGGAGAATCATCAATCCAATGTTTAACCTATAGAGCCACGCCATGGCTCAGAATTTATGTCCTCCGCTCTATCAATAACGACTGACAAGTTTAACACGCATATAAGTTCTTCTTTCTCGAACTGACAACAGTTTACATACCTGGCAGTATAAGTGTCACACAGAAATTACCATCTACACTATACATACTAATAATTGTCCTAAAAAATGTTATCTTTACTTTACACTGCCGTCATATAAGTGAAATGTCAATAAGCACAACGTAAAACAACAATTTATCAATTCTGTTTAAAAAATAGAAAGCGGTTTTTCTTATTTATAGTTTTCGTTTTTTGGGGTATAGACTTCAAAGGTCTGGTGTTTGTTCAGAGTGCTATATAAGCTTAATTAGCTTAACTTAGATGCATGCAGAATGTCAACTGTCAGATGCGTTATAAGGCTGTGTAAGCGTTCTGGAGTTGACCTCAGATGACCTCTCTGCTGTTTGACCGGTATCTCACACATGTCAAGTTTCCGACTGTGCACTCGTGAAACATTGACTAAGGTGACTAGGTTTTCTCCCAACAAAGGTTTTGCATGTAGTTATTAGACCAAACGTTAACATTGCGGCTTATGGGCAATGAAGCGTTTTCTGGGGTCATCTAGCCGACCTATATGGTGGGCCAAGTGCGTCTTAAGTCGACACTACAAGACGTGAGTGTTTAAAAATGACTAGGTGTTTAACCAGCCAATCAAATCGCCTCATTTCAAAGAAAAACCTTTTTTTTATTTATTATATCACGTCAAATTTATTGTCTC
>JAVFBX010206913.1:0-12205 GCA_034783855.1 Mopalia kennerleyi
GTAAAATGAGACACCCTGTTTCTGTAAAAATGGTGATTTGAGACACCCTGTTCTTGATTTCTGGCTAATACTATGAGTGTGTCACATATTACTAATAACCCCCAACTATTACACACTGAAATGACAAACTGTGCCCTTCATTGTGCAACCAAATTCTGCAATAAGGTTATTATAAAGCAATACCCTAAATCACCTCAAAGTCTTCTGTAAACTAACTTTTTAAGAAGCTTTTTAACAGACTTTGAAATTGTGTCTTAGAGGCAAAAAATGAATTTTTTATGTAAAAAACATCAACATATCTCCGAAAACATAAATTTGTTTGATTACCTGCTGTAATAAATGTCACAACAAGCAAAGAAGTTAGGATTGGTCATGAACCAAATAGACGCCTACATGTATCTTACCTTCACTGCTGAGGGGTGATTTGGATTCTTTTCTTTGGCTTTCCTTTTCTGGAGTTTGAACGGAATCAGGGGATTTTTCTTTGGACATCTCTTTAGTATCTTTGGATGGCATCTATAGATTGTAAATGATAAACAAGAAATAATTATATTTTTCCTGTCATTTCAAAGTGGTAGTCATAATACAAGGGTTTGTTTCTTTCGGCTATATTTACATGTCCACTGTACTTTAGGCTGCTTCACTCGTACAGAGTGCCAGCCATACAAAGTAGTATTAGCTTGAGATAAGTGACCTGTCCACTCATTATTTGAGATGGGCAGATTTCTCAAAAAGGTTACAAAAGACAGGTCAAAAATCTGAATTTTATCGGGAGAGCAAGGAATTTGTTTCTTTCTGCGTAACATTCCCCTGAAAAGGGTCTTAGGACAGGCAGATTTCTAATCCTAGGCAAGACACTGGAGCCAGCGCAATGTGAGGCAATCAAAATGAGGTTCGTACTTTTGGAAACATATTTTTACTATTGAAAACAAACCAATAAATACGCTTACTGTTTTGAATCATACATAGGCCTACTCTATAATCTTAATGGTTGAAAGAGACTGCAAATGACCCCTTGTCTAGCCACAACAAAAATGATGATTAAGACCCATACGTGGGATGTATTTACTAAATAAAACACACTTTCAGTTACTCCACCTAATCATTCACAATACAAGCTTTTGTTCCACATTCTATGGCCTTTTTGAAGTGAATACAATCAGAAAAAGACTTATTAACATGATTAAAACCAATCAGTATATGAAATGAGGATTCAAAGTTGACCTCAGTGACCTTGCTTGTCCCCGACTCTTACATATAAATATTCATTTTTCTAACTTTTCATTCACTTCTGTATATTAAACATTGTTTAAAATCCTGCATGTAACATGATGTAAGTTCCAATTGTATAGAGATTTCTCAGAGATGATCTATACGTACATGTACCTACCATTGAACAATGTGTCATGCTAATCCAATTACCCTGAAGGACACCAGACTTTCACAGAATATTAAACATTGACATCTGCTTCTAAACATTCATATTCTGACGAAATCAATGTCAAGGTTCAAAAGTGTTCAATACATAAGATGTAACACAGTACAACTTCTTATTACCCAATAAGACACACCCAGCTTCAAATTATTCCCAGTTGAACATTGTTTCCTTGTCAGGCAAACTTTGCAAAGAACTGACCAAAGCTCTGCCAAACTTCAAAAAGCGATATGGTTCATAGATACACAGAGTCATTGGGACGCCATGTTCTTTGCCCCACACTACAAAATGTCTACTTAGATCTAGACATTTTAAATATGTCATTAAGATTGTGTAGGATGATGTCACAAATTTGGCAAGATTAAAGCCAATTTCACAGTATACATCTAGTATAAGAGTCCTAATCAGTTGTGATTTCCCCAGCTACAACTTGTACGCCGACTAGAAAAGAGGAAATCCAGGTGAATTGCTGAACAGAATACAGGGGTTGATGGAGATCCCCACAGCTATGACAGTATGAGCAGATTAAGCCCATGTAACTGTTCCTTATCTATTTCTTGAATGTCTGACCTGCTAAGGCTTTGGCAGACAAGTGATTACTGGGGTGCTGTCAGGATTAAGGTTTAATCCAAGATTAATACCCCCTGTGATTAGGATAAGAATAAACTGTCAACCAGACTGAACTGTTAACTGTTAATCCCCACGAAGAGGATTAAAGTGAATAGATTAATTTTGGTGGCAGTGGTGGGATTATACTGTTGTCTCAAATTGTATACATGTAGAACCACACCACCCAGCTGTGCAATAAGAGGTGTTTATAGACCACTATAGGGGGCAGTTCAAGGGTCAAGTGATGATTGGACAATTTTTCACACATTGATTAAAATAAGAAAAGCTATTTGAACAACACCTTTTACAAAAGAAACCCAGAATGATTTCAAGTAGCGTTTATAAACATATATTCAGAATCACTAAAAAACTTGTTCAAAACACCGAAGTATGATTAATCATCAATTGAATCTGCTTAGGCCTTAAAAAAATGCTTTGTTTCCTCTAACGGCCTGAAAAAAAATGGGCTAGGCAGGCAGGATTTTTTATTTATTTTGTCAATTTTTTTTTTTTTGTACACGTTGTACAAAAGAGTAGATATTAAATAAAGCTATAAATACAGATGCTTGCATCACCAAAAAACATTACAAAAAACGATTTTGCTACCAAATATGCCAATTTGGAAAGGCCTTTTTTTGAAAGGCCAATAAAAACTTTTAGACTCGGAGCTATTTCGTAGGGTCGGTCGGGTTAGGGGAAACAAACATTTTTTTAGGCGTTATAATAAAAACAGGATTTACACATTCAGTTATAAATTATAACCCATAATTGAGGTTATTTTCATGTTACATTTACATGTGAATTCCCTTATTGGATATTCATGAAAATAAAATTAAATTAGAAAATTAAGAAGAAGAAACAAAACCCTTACCTTTTATAAATATTTTTTTTTTTTACCTAAATTAATACACATACATGTACAAAATCTATAAAATGGAATAATATCTATATTGACTTTTAGTTTATATTGTGCATTATTTTTTGGTTACTCTTTAAATTATTGGAATAAAAAGTAAAGTGAAAAATAGAAATGCTTACTTGTTTTGCCATTGCTATAATGTAACTAAGTTTGTTTATTTATGAAACTTGTTGTGTTACCTTAAAAGGCTTAAATATAGGTGAAAAAGCTGTCAAAATTATCAATGGTGAATGAAACTCACTCGGAGTATTTTTAATATTTATATTGCTATAAAAAAATTTATACTGATTAATCCATTTTGCACAATGCTCACAATGCTCACTGTACTTTTAAATGTGAAACTCACAAATAACACATAATTTACCTCAAGATTAATAGAACTGTCATTTGAGATACAATGTAAACTTAGGGTCAATACATGTGAATACATGTTGTCTTTTCTCTGTTGACAATATTTAGTAAAGAAGAAGGTGTCCTGGTTAATGTTTACATTTTTTCCATGTTGATGGTCACAGGGTAGCATTTTATTATTTTAAATCTGTATGTTGGGTCAGTTCTTCTTACAGATCTATATAATTCAGCACAGTTGCGTCATAGTGGCTATTAAGATTACACATTTTGGGTTAGTTTAATATTCTTACGGATACAATCCAGCCTTTATATACATGTCCATGTCATCATAGATAAGGAAGATGAAACGGTCTGTCAAGGATTAGCAGAGATAATGAAGTCACAGAGCAGATTATTGGGAAGGGATTTAGTTAAGCTGGAGATTAATTTAAGCCTAAGCCACAACCAAATCTTTAAGGATTATGATTATGTACAGAGTATGATCTCAAGAGATTAAAACTGTTTTGATTGACGATCAGCTGAAAATAAAAACTTCACATCAAATCATTTATTTTAAAGAATTATAAAAATACTGATTTGTCACCGTGATATTAGCCCATAAAGTATTTGTTCAGTTTTTCAGAGCATCATCACTTCAGTGGATGATGAAATATGTTTGCTTTAGTTTTATTTCCAGTGTGCCAGTGAAGCGACCTGTCATTTTTAGTTCATGTGCATTCTTTACAAAGAGAAATTGGTACATGTCATGCCTGCAAAGTTTGTTACTTCAGAGGTTTCAGACATTCAGCTTGTTTGATCAGCAAAATTCACAATGACTGTTTACTAACATGTTACAAAAATGATGACATTTTTAACAGTAATTGTCTGTCGGACATTGGTAGAGGTCATACTCAAGTAAAAACCTACAGTATATATATATGTTGAATTTACTGGTCTACAACACCCTGGTTTATCTTTATATTGTTGTCAATGATTACATACAGTACCTGCAATCTTGAGTCAGTTACAATAGAGAATACACCCCAGACAGCATGGCAATACTTGGTTATGATATAAGCAGAAAGCAAGACAATTTTTGATGCAATTTTGTTAGTTAAGATCAAATAATTCAAACTATTACTAGATAACTGTTATACAATACATACAGTACATGTACATGTATTCAAGTTTCAGTTCACAAAGGTGATATTCCAAAATAATCAGCTTCTCATGTCACCTGTACAAAAAATGTTTGTCTCAGCAGGTGCTAATAAGCATGGGGTACTTGTCATGAAGCAGACAAAGCTGTGGCATTAATCCTGATTAATCTGCCTGCTAATCCATTTAAGTCAGACAAAAGGGCCCAAGGAATACTCAGCCCACCTGGAGATAAGGCTATAGGTAATGTTAATCACCTGTCTAAGTGCTATTAGGAAGGATTATTAGGAAAGGTCATAGTTTGAGGTTTCCAGGTGTAGCCAATGGACATGGTGGGGAGAGTGACACCTTCCACCCTACAGTAACCTCAATCAAAAGGGGTGGGGATGCCTTGCAGGCTCATGATCTACAATGAGCCATGTCAGAGAAGGAGTGCCCCTCTCCCTGAAGGGTACATAGACATTCCTAACACACACAAAAGGTGCAGAATATTTCTGCACCAAGTATATTCCTAAACTAAGAGAATAAGCTTATAAATGTACATGTATCTCCATTATTGACATGCGTCTGATTTATGTTTCAGTCTTAGTGACATTTTATTTAAACAGTAATCTTTTGTCGATGGCAGAATACTGTTCAAAACATTATTTTATATCAAGTACAATACATTACAAATCAAATAAACAATACACATCATGGGTGAATAGATTTGTTTATTAATATGGGTTATCGTCCTACTCAAGGGTAATTCACTTGTAAACATGAGAATGAATGAATAGAGAAGCAGTAGATGTTGCCTTGGTGTTCTGGTTCATCTTTAACACATTTTAAGCTTTATACACACCTATGTCTTAACAGCACCTGGGTAGTTGGCTTTCATGCTTATCAGTGAGATCAGATTATACTAGGCAAGCCAACATATTAATTCTGAATTTTAAATTTCTAAAATGTCACTATCGACAATGTTAACTTCTTTACTCAGTGAGTAGAGGCTGTCAAGGGCTTTATAGGCAGCAGGGTGTGCACACGTCCTTTGGACACCCTGAATTGAAAAATTGCCTCATTTGGACACCCTGTTTTAAGAAACTTTAACATGCAGGAGATAGAGAAACTGTAAAATAAATTGGATACCCGGTTACTTAAAAAGTGAAGCAAAATGACCATTTTGGACACCATAGTTTCGATTTCTGGCTAAGCCTCTAATTTTGAACAAATTGTATGTTAACGAGTTGATGCGAGGACGAGTCGACTTTTTAATGGCCACATCCGAAATAAATTTGTTGATAAGCATAGCCTAGGTAATAAACAGCTAAAGGGATCTTACTCAGCAGCACATTTTGGATAATCAACAATGGTTTCACTTTCTGAAGTGTACTATCAAAATGATTTAAAATTGGACAATCAGTTACTTTAAAAGTGAAGAAAATGACCATTTTGGACACCAAGTCACACCATACTTTTGATTTCTGGCTAAGCCCCTGGCTCAGGTTGTACAGACACAATGCACCCTTGGTTTACCCAGGATTGATTTGTGGAAGAAGCTTATGTCATTGTTATTGGTCTCCATCAATAAATCGCCACCAATACATTATGGTACATGTGTAAGGTTTTTAGTACATGTATTTAATGATTTAAAAGTTACAATAGAAAAAAATATGTTTATTTGATTTCTCTTAATACATGATGGCTATGTACCCAAAGAAAAGCTTCAACAACAAAGCTACAAAGTGTGATGAAATTTTTAATTTTGTTTTTAAAATAATGTACCTGAGCTCTGCTGCAAAGTAATACCTGACCAGAATGAATAGGCTTTTAACAAACACTGGCTTGCCAAACTCCAGCAATGGAGAAATGAAACCAGAGTGATTGTCTCCAGGTGTCTATATATTCTTTAATAGACGTCTACATTAATACTGTGATATAACAAAGAATTAGAAAAAGAAAACAGAAGTAGAGCTGTCGCTCTGTTGCATCTTTCTATTTAAATATTATGTTAATTTAGCTAAATTATCATTTCTCACCTTTGTCAAACTCTCATGCTCTCAAACACCTGAGCGTAGCCTTTCCTTGTCACCCCACCCCTTCCCCCCTAAGTACATGTAACACTTGTACATGTATTAAATATCTTCACCTTTCACACAGAAACACCTGGAGTTTGTAGACTAAAGTGATTATAGGATTATCTCAAAGAGATTAACACCTGTGAATATTAAACTTTTTCAGTTTTTTTTTTACTGTTTAAATTTTATCCAGAATTAAAATATAAGCTCTAATGCTCTAAGTGAGTTTTGCAGCCTTCAGTTTCAGATGCAGTGCAAAGCTAAATTCAAGTTAAATATCTAATTTGTTAATATTAATGCACAAAATAATTGTGGTTACTTTTATTTGCAAATATAATTTTCTCATGGAAAAAATATATTGCAGTATTGCTCAAATAATTTTGATTAATTGCTACTGGTGAAAAGTTTTGTTATACAAAAAAGTATAATTTAAACTGTTTACACATACAATATTGTTCTTTGTTTGTTTGTTTGGAATATTACACCCTACTTGAGGTTATTTTACAAACATATGAAAAGTATGTATGACAGTGGGTCAGCCAGGCTGCAGGAAACTACATTTACCCTCAGTGCTACTGGCAACTAACGACAATGAGATAACCACAACAAGATACATGTATGCAAAGACATTCCGAAGAAGATGATGGTCACGGCTTTGTGCTGCCCCTTTACTCTGTGAGCACCAGAGCAACAGGATAGTCCCTCCACATTGCAAGTTTAAAATAGGTTAAAGCAAACAATTAAACACGGTATATCCAGATTATTGTCAAGTTCTTAACTAATTACCCCAAAAATGCACCAATTTTGTTTTTAAATTATTGATAAAATTTACGAAATTCTTAAAACCTGATAACTATGAATTATGATTGGTCTTCTTTTTCTTATGTCTTTAAATTTCAATTATTCAGCTGAATTCTCATACTTTTTGCCACTTTGAAAATCTAAACAGTTTTTTAAACCCCTGGTCCATGGTCAGACCCTGAATCTAACTAATTCTGCAAAATAAAAATAATTATAAAGCCTTTTACAAAGCTTTATATTAGATTAACGAGGCAATAGCCAATGGAGACCACCTGTCAGATGACAAGTTAATCCTTTTGCTGTATAAAGCAACTTTAGTTCAAATACTTATTAAATGTCTTTGCAAGGCATAATTTAATAAATTTATAAAATATATTTATTTATTGAAAATTAATATCTGCCAGAAGTCTAAGATTGGTATGTTTGAATATACTGTTCAGTGGTCGAAATGTTGCCTGTCTACCTGTCATTGACAAGTGAATTTTCTCACAGGACAGGTGAAAATAAAATCTGCCTGTCGCCGGTGACAGGTTATTGAAAATAAAGATTAAATGTATTTTTTTTTAAATTCTGAGTTAATTGATAAAAAAAGACGCGTGTGTTTAGTAAACACACTCGTCTTTTTGATCAATACTGTTTACCTATTCTTAGCACAATGGAACATTACTCACATTAGTCACCAGGGTGACCTTTCAAATGTTGAGGTTTTCATATTGGTAACTAGTAAATATGATCCTTAATTAACATCTATAAGCCCTTTTCTACTTTACAAACCAAAAAAGAAGACAGGTAGAAATTGACAAGGGACATGTAGAAAATAAAACTACCCGTCTCCTAGGACAGGTCTAAATTTTTAAACATTTCGACCCCTGCACTTATATGACGACGGATTGTCCACTTCACACTGTTCATTGCCCTATTATGAAAGAAAACCAAGAGGAAACCTCGTAAAAACCACCCCCACGATTGTCGGAGCCACACCATGTGACTCACTCATATACCTGAGAGTCGACAGACGGATACGATCCTGTGAACGGTAAATCGAAGTAGGCGTTAGAAAGCGCATTTGCTAAACACTACGCCATGGCCGCGGGCCCCCAACTGCTAGAAGTTATCGGGTAATCTATTTAAAGTTAAATTCATGGACAACTCACAACTATTGGAGGTACATGTAATCATCTTACTGCTTTCATATCAGTTCCTTATAAAGGCACAGGTAATCTTTCTTTTTTAATTGACCATAAGGCACTGGCAGAAATTAAATTTAAATATTTCCCCGAATTCAAGTAGGTTCAATAGATCTAGTTAAAAATATGACCATGCATAAATTTACATGTTTTCTAAGAAGAGAGAGTGAATTTATTGTGTGATTGTCATGTCAACTACCAAAGTAATGTTATATGTATGCTACACAGAAATCTGACCTAATATATACTAGTCTATATCGAGGAAGAAAGCTGTTGCTTAAAGGCTGTTTGCATCCTTTATATGGATGGACGGACGAATGGGCAGACATTGTGAAAGCGTGACGACATGAGAGATCCCTCTGTCATGGTAAACTAATGGAATATCCACGGTTTCTATCTTCAGCTACTTGTATCGGATCACCTGGTTGGTCAGCACACGTAATTCTGGGACTAGAGTTAGGCACATCACAACACTGTGGTAACACCTCGTCTCACACACGAGATGTTTACCACAGGTCCACACTTCTTTCCCAGCAAACTAGCCCGCCGCCATCAGCAATAAAGATTCTGGCTGGATCGATAAACTCCTCAAATTCTTCATGATAATCTCCTTATAGTCTGTGCTTGTCTAAAAAAACACAGCCAGGAAGTGGGCTTACTAATAGTTTCACAACATGAAAGCCATCAAATTGAGCAGATCTATTCCCTGTTAGATAAGGGCTCCAGGAAGAGAGAAAAACTGGCACAATCTCTCTTATTATTAACCTACATACCATCCAGTGTGGACAAAATCTTGTTCAAATTATCCATCAGAAAAATATGGAGTTAAGTTAACACTTAAATAACACAAATAGATGTTGCAGAGCCATCTTGACATTTGGGAGCGTCTCAATTATAGAGGCTGCACTGCGGTTCAGCCTGTTGTCGATTAGACTGCGGAATCGCATTTAACATATTGCTCACAGGTTCATCGCCCTTTGACCATTTGGTAACCGTGGAGATCCTGCTTTTCACTCTTGGTTCTCCACTGATCCATAGTCCTTTTTTTCTTTATTAGGGTTTAACCAAGTTCTTATTTCCCTTACAGAAGTAAACATTGTTCATTTCTCACTGTTCCTTACTTAAAAATGATGGAAAAACGGAGAGAAAACCTCACAAAAACAACTTGTGATTGGTGTGGTCACGTTTAGTCATTCCCCCATATACTCAAGGTCAACAGGGGGTCTCAAACCTAAGGGCAAAACAGTCAATGATATCAAGCCGAAGGGCATATGTGTGAAAACACCCTTCAGTACAACAAACACCAACTAACCAATACTATTTATCAGCTATGTACATGTCATACAGTGTACATATTGACAGTCATCATACCATGCTATAAAAACAAAAAAATGTTTACAGCACAATAAAATAATTTTGTGAGAATCACTTAGGAATATTGAATGAAAACTAGAGGATTTCAACATGTGACAATACATTTCTATTATATAAACTGAATCTGTCCATAAAAAAGTGATTAATAAATAAATAAATAAATAAACAAAACGAGGATTTTGAACCTGTAAAAAAAACCAACAAATATACAATGCCTTTTTATATGTAAAAGACAACATTATGATTACATGTACATATCATGAATACAGATTTCAACAACATTTCCATAGATAATGTAAAGAAAAAACGGGATAAAAAACATACATGTATATGTATGTATATAGAATATTAAAATCAGAAATTAAGATGTGGTCTGGTAAACACCATGTGTTGCCTATTTGATATCAATAGTCAGCTGTGTGAACAAAACACAACAGTTAGTCTAACAATAAATGAAATTTCAATAGTCCAATACTTGCACAATGATCAATACCCGGACATGTGTTGTCCTGAAATACAGTTATTTACACACTAATGGCTCTACAAAATCGCTTTACACAGTTAATAATACTCAACAACTGTTTTTTTATATTGTTTTTAGAAACACTTAACAAAATGTCTACAAAACAGTTCTTTGAATACTGCTGTCTCAATTTAAAATATCGAACTATCCGCTCTATACATAACACAGTATTCATTTTCCTCTTCTTAATACAGCAAACACATTTATAGAAGCATTTAAGCTGATACAATACTTTAAGTGGGACAAGATGTCAGCAAGGCATTTGGCTCTTATAATTACTGAGAAATTTGTTTTTTTTTATTTAATTTATTTAAAAACCACACATTGCTTACCTTGGTAATTTTCTTAATGGAGCATTGCCCTAATGTACAGTAATGTGCTATTTTGACTTCTAATAGCTCCTTTTTGAGGCAGGTAGAAGTCTAGAATACTTATAGATAACTAGAACAAATTGATAAAGTCTCTTTAACGAAACACACATTTAATTAAGCTGAGCATGTCGATGCATGTGGTTTAAAGTGTTTTAAATACTTAAAATATCCATGTGCTCAAAGTGAGCGTGGGTTAAAGGCCTGATAATGGAGCTTTAAATTCCCGAAATATCAGAGAATTAAACTACATGTATCAGGTAAATGAAGGTTCCATGCAGAGTGGGTTAGGGGTCCCAGGCGAGTGTACACTGCTCAGACCAGTTTGGGTTAGAGGCCCCTAGAAAACTGAGAGCCATATTCTCAAAGTGAGTGTGGAATAAAAGCCCCCAGTTAATTGAAATTCAAAGGGGCTTACGTATGTTTGTGGTGAAAGAACCGGATTAAAGGAGGTTTAGAGGTTGCAGGTTCAAAGGGTTCATAATCCAAGCAAAGTCAAAGGTTAAATTTGTACTTGAATGTGAATGGTTCCATGCTTATCATGGATTAGAAGCCCCAGTCAAACATTTAAGACAAACCAATCAGGGATTAGTGGTCCCAGTTGAGTGATTAACAATCAAACAAATTCTTGTTCAAGGCCTCAGAACAGAAAAACTGACGGTTTACAAGCAAAAGTGAGCGAAGATTCAAAGCCCCAGAAATCTAAGTTTTATAGGCTCAAAGTGAATATGGGTTTAAATAAAGTGCCTAACTTTAAAGGTTCCAAGGTGGGAGGCCCAACCCAAATGTGGGTCAGAGGCCCGATCCAACTGCAGGTTAGAGGTCCAATTCAACTGCGGGTATGATTCCTGATTTCATTGAGGGTTTAATAGAGAGCTGATCCGACTGTGGCAGACAGAGTTTTTATATATTGTTTGTTTGTTTGTTTAATTACGGTTTAACGTCATACTCAAGGGTATTTCACTTATATGATGACGGATTGTCCACTTCACGATGTTCCTTGCCTAATTATGGTGGAAAACCGTGAAGAAACCTTTTTTGTACAAAGAAGTATTTCTCATCGTTATTTTCTTCTTTTAATAATTATTTTTTTTCTGAGCTTTTATGAGTATTTTCTGACCATGATGTGTATTTTCTTCTTCTAAAAATTAGTTTGCAAATATCTTGTGACCATTATGTATACTTTCTAATTCTATATATATATAAAGTGACATCTTTGATTGATTTGAGTTTAATGATGTGCTCAAGGTTATTTCACTCATATGATGGTGGTGGACAGCAACACAACCATAATGTGAAGTGTTACATACAAACACTCTGTTGAAAAACTATTGTTCATCCCAAGCAGACAGGATAAATATACTTCAATTATACTACCATTAGCCAGAGGGCTAACTCACATCAATATGTGTTGCTTATGTATTTGCCTTTCCTGTAATTT
>JAVFBX010206924.1:0-12204 GCA_034783855.1 Mopalia kennerleyi
TTAAACCCCAATCAAACAAACAAACAATCTTGTCTTTGTTAGTTTGTTGCCACAGTGGCATTGATGGTTGTTTCTTTCATCTATTTTGCTGGCACACCATCATGTGAGTTACAAGTGTTATAACCTACATGTAGGTATGACGTTCAACCTCAATCAAACGAACAAATAATTTTATTTTAGTTTGAGGCATACTCTGTTTTATGTTCAGATAATTGATTTAATTCTTAAATAGGTGATTGATTTAATCTTAATACAATATTAACATTATATTAAAGTTCTATTATCATAGTATATCTGCAGACATATACATGTAGGAGTTTTGATCATTTCTGCTCTAGTTCTAAAATCTTTATTTTCTTGATATTACTTAGATTGAATCGTTTGAACAAAACTTATAACCATCATGTTCATACAAATCTGTGTAAATTCAACTACATGTATCCTATAGGAGTTATGTCTTCATGAATTGTGGTTATTTTCATCTACTTGTCATCTAACATCTCTGTAGGAATATCAATTAACAGTACTCCTTGAATTTGTAAACTTTTACCAGAGCTCCATTTGTTTATTTAGTAGCTGCTTGCATGTATATATCCTTTCTTTTTCTACCCTCGTGACAGAATGATTAATGCAATGTAGCAAAAAAAATCAAATGAGTGTACAATGAATATATGTATATGTTTGGGTATAAATGTATGAGTGTATATCCATGAATTAATTGTTGTTTTAATATGTACATTTGTTTTTTTTTTTGTTTTTTGTTTTGCAGAGTTGCCTGGTTGCTTTCATGTACATGTAGATCCTATCCTGTGATGATACATAAGAGGTACTGTAATAGTTTATTATTATTAAAACAATAGATAAAATGGCCGCTTTCACAAAATGTTGCACAACAAGAAATTATCATACGATAAAGTTTAGTCCAGTTAAACTATAGGTGTAAAAATGTTATACGGCACTTAAATATTGTACAACATTTTGTGAAAGTGACTTCTGGTTTTCCCCTGATTAGAAACCTTTTCAAGATTTGTGGGCATTTCGACCATGGCTTGGTGGTTATCGAGTGTGCTTTATGCTATCCTTCTTAGATGTACCTTTCATGGGACTGAGTATCGCCTGTTGAGCATCATGGTGTCTCACACGAATCAGACACGATGTGTCTCTGGGTATCGCAGGGTGGGTTTTTATGACGTTTCTTCCATACTATTAAGGCAAGGAACAGTGTAAGTGGACAATACATCTTCATTTAAGTGAAATTCCCTTGAAAACAACAGTAAGCCCAATCAAACAATTAAAGATTTGTAATGTTGAGTAATATAAACATTACAGTTTCCTTACTGTACTTCCCGCGGTAATGGTTAGCGAGTGCGCTTTCTGTACACCTACTTTGATGTACCATTCACGGGATCGAGTCAGTCTGTCGACCCTCAGGTATATGAGTTAGTCACAAGCACCCATGGAAAAAATGAAAAATTTCTCTCGACCACTAATTTTCTGGTTAAAAGATTCAACATTTTAAAGCAGGAACATAAATTACTGATCATACTGTAATGCCATTTTACTTAAGGTTATATTCGTTTTATATCTTTCTAGGAGTGATGTACCCCTGCTGTATGGCGGTTAATTCAAGCATCCTCAATGTCATTTGGACTCCGTTTTCGTCTTTACCTGAATTTTCCAGGGAGAATAGTTTTAATCCTCGGGGTGTGTCTGGCTATTCTTGGGATCTTGGACATTGTTTTGGCTGTGACTGGCTTTGTTCAGAAGATATGGGGACATTACTACGCGACAGGAATCTGGTGCGGAGTTGTGGTTTTCATCGATGGCCTGTGTGGGATCCTTGCAAGTCAAACAAGGACTAACTTCGCAGTGAAAACTTTTTTCGTGTTTTCCCTCATATCTGTATTGGTGTCCTTCATAATGATCATATTGTCCTGTGGTGGACTGGACTTCAAAAGTAATTTCTATGATCATGTGTTCTCTTATCACGGAAGACATGGTCGGGCTACAAAAGCTGTCCACGGCTCCCTTTTAGCACTTGCTTTAGTTGAATTTGTGGTAAGCATAATCAATGCCTTACTTTGTCTCAAGTCATCTTGTCAGGAAGACAAAGCTTCCCTAAAATGTGATCAATCTAAATTAAAGCAATCCAGTGTGCATAGACCCCCATCCTACAAAGACTCTGATCAGTCCCATGGATTCAGGGGAGGAAATCCACACAGTGTACCAGTGAGTGAGAGACCTGTGGTCAGGAAATACCAGTCTCCTCGTCGCTCTCAAAATGGGGCAAAAATCTATCGAGAAGAATTTCCAATGGATGAACCAACTGAAACTACAGAATTTTTGCCTAATAGATATACTACTGTGGAGGAAGAATCACGTGAAAGAGAAAATAGAAGACAAAGACTAGGGAGCAAAGAGCATGATAATACTACAGATAATCATCACAAAAAAACACCCACAAGAGGAAGAATGTACCGCAGACAACAGGAGCAACCCCATACTGAATCAATATCTGCCAAACGAAATTATGATAATCAGAGAAATATACAAACTTCTAAGCATAGCTCTACAGAATATCAGCCATGTTATATGCAAAATGAAGATGAATTAAATAGGTGGAAACAGACTGATAATCTGGTTCGGAATCATCAGTATTATCACTTAAGACATTCTGATAAAACTCCAGGTAATAAGATAACAGTACAAAACACAGGTGCTTCTAAACTAGGCATTGTGCACAAAACTATCACAGAACAAAACACACATGCTCCCAAACAAGGCACTGTGCACACAACTATCCCGGAACAAAACACACATGCTCCCAAACAACGCACTGTGCACAAAACTATCACAGAACAAAACACAGGTGCTTCTAAGCTGGGCACTGTGCACAAAACTATCACAGAACAAAACACACATGATCCCAAACAAGGCACTGTGCACAAAACTATCACAGAACAAAACACACATGATCCCAAACAAGGCACTGTGCACAAAACTATCATAGAACAAAACACTCTAGATGCAGATTTCAGAGTTCCCAATAGACATAATGTGGAAAGAAATACGGTCCCAAAGCCAAGAACTAACTATAGGCCTTCGTTACAGCGGAACTACTCTGTTCAGGAACAACTAACACCAAGCAAACCTAGCCAAGACAAAAGAACTCAAAAAAGGCCTGGTGAAGAACAAACCACACAAAACAGACCCCTCCCAAGGATTCAACCACAAACAAAGGAACATTCTGAGAACTTCGACAGGAAACGCTTTTACCGTGAGAGAAGAAATAATGAGAGATCAGACAGTGTTAGGGAGAATGTTGATGGTGAAAAGATCAAGACCACCCAAAGATCAGATCGAGCTGTTGATAAGGGACAAATCCAGAGGTTAAATGTCAATGAAAGCATGGCCACCAAAGCTGGTAGATCTAACATGCCTTCAGGATACATGAAAACTCAAGATAAAGATACTGAACTAATGAAGGACAATTTCAAGTCTCCTGTGGTTAGACATCAACCCCTTAGGCGGAGTATCGGTGCACGGGGGTCATATAGTGCTGCAGTTAATTTAATGCCAACTGAGCCTGAGGTGAAAACTGTTAAAGAGCAGAGGACAGTGAAGGGTGTGGATAATAAACCTCCAACAGCTTTTGGTGAGGAGGAACTTCCAGGTTATGCTGAGGTGTGTCCAAATGACTCCCATATATATTCCTCTATAGAAAGTGCATTATCGAGACAAGAAACAGACAGAATAATCTCCTCAGATCAGGGTGCTTATTCTGCTGATCATAGTATAGTGTCTCATTCTGTGGCTGATGAGGAAGTTCAGGAAATCCTTGGTACTCAAAATACCTCCACTGTTGTGAAAAGAAACATTTCTGAAATCCCTAACATGAATAGCAATGCTTCAATGAACTCAAGGACTGTTAAACCAAATAGTACTAATACTACTGTGATAGACCTGAATAAACCCCCTGTTTCCACTGACACTTCACAATTCAAACCACAAGGAGAGGTTGTTAAAGGCCGGTTAAAACAAAATCTTCATTTAAAGACAAGAGAATTGATTCCCGATCAATCTTCTTCAGAGGCATCACTGGCTCTTCCTTCTCCACTTTCTCCCTCCCCAACATTTCTTAGAGGTCATAAAACAGGAGCTAGTGATTTTGCAACGAATTCTGATCTCTGTGACATTCCAGACATTAATATGCAACAGTCTTTTAGAGCTTCTTTTCCTTTAAGAAAGCTGGAATGGGACAGACATCCCAGACGATGGGGAATATCTCCATTTGTAAACACTTCCAAGCAGCTCTCTCCACAAGTGCCAACTTCTCTGACAGAGGAAGGAAATGCCTTAAACGAGTTGTCTTCATCATTTCCACTATTAGGAGCTTTAGGAGGGGTTGATTTTGGCATTTCAGACCAAGAATCCTACTTACAAACTCCAGATAATTCCTTATATACATTTAACTATGACGAAGTCAAACCAAAGGTTTTCACAGTTTCACCATTCAGAACTCCACAAAAATCCAGTCCACTAAATGCATTGAGTGTTGCTCGATTGCCTTCAACAGATGATGAAATTGAGTATCGACCACGTGTTATAGAAACAGTAAACGTTGGCTTGGCATCACCTCCTCTTCAGAGACGCAAACCAAACAACCTCTTACCAACCAGACCTGGAGCTGTTGGTCAAGGAACTAGTACCCATGTTGTCAAACCCAAACTGAACATAGCATTAAGCCCTGAACAGCCTACAAGCCCCACTTACTTTTATCCACCAGAGAGATTGCCTTCAAGAGTTAGTGATAACAAACAGGATAAAATCGATTCAAAGCAAAGAGTATTAAGTGACAAAACACAGTCTAAAGGTGTTTCAGACAAGAACTTTTCTCAACCATCACAGGAAGCCATTTACTCAGGACTCTCTCCAGTTCAGGTTCAGACCAAACCTGAACCAACTTTCGGAAGTTCTCGTCCTGAAGATGCTAATGTTGCTTTTCTTGCATTCAACGAAGCTTTGTCTCAAAGGACAGCATGGGAGAGACAAACTTTCCCTCCTGTCCAACCAGTGATGGGTGCAGTCAATGTTCCCAATCCTAGAAGAACGGGCAGGGCATCTATGCGCGGAGTAATGCGCAGTGAACAGTCCGCACAAGAGGAACCGTTACATCATCAGTCAGCCACTGATTATAGATTTCATTTTCGCATCCCTCCATCGAATGTTACCCCAGAACCTTCCCCTCCACTGTCCGGGGGACCACCGCCATATAGTTCTGTAGCTAGAGACTTACCTCCTCAAAGGGCATCTGATAGGGCCCCTCTTCAGCCCCATTCTTCTGGCCAATCTAATCGACAAAACAGATCTGATACTGCTAGAAGAAAACCTGTCTTTAGCCTAGTATTGTAGAATAAATTTTTTTTACGATAAATACTTTTTATGGCCGTAACTAATTTGAACAAGTTTATTTTCTTAGTAAATTATTCTATAGCATATAATTCAACTTTCTGGTACTTTATTGAGTGTATATATAAAGTACAAAAGACCAGGGAGTAGTATTGACATTCTGAGTCGTCAGTACAGGACACGTCTGTGCCGTATCCTCTTTAATTATTATAGTCCATCATTTTAATGTACATTTTAGAAATTGTGATTTTTTAAAAGCAGAACTGCAAAAACGCATTCTGCGTATATGGTCTTTACGAGAAACTGGTGCTATTTTGTTAGATAGTTGTCTGTCTTTTTAATATTTTTATACTTGTGACATGTACCGCAAACTTTTTTAGAAGTTTACATGTGAGATAGGTATATTAACATGGTAGTGTTTTACCAACACGTTAAGGCTTCACATGACCATCCGAATTGCACAGTAATCATACTATAATAGATGCATTTTTTCTCCCTCACCATTTTAAGATATAGTTCAAGCACATAGAGGAACTCTGTCATCGCGGTCATCAACCAAACTCATTGCCCTCACTTGTTAATATGGATTGGTTATGGAGACTACCTTTGTTTTTTGTTACTTGTATAAATGTTTGTTTGTGTGGCTGCCTTGGGCTGCTCACTGCAGAATCTCTGCCTACTCTTCTAGCTACAGAACTTCCACTCTAAAGCTTTTCTCTACTGTGATCGCAAAGTATAAGTGACTTCAACTATTAATGTTACAACACGTTTTTACCTTACTGTTAAAATGTTTCACTAGGCATTATTTGTATTTATCAGGATGGGCTAAATGGCACTTTGAAGTTTACAGACCTGCCTTACCAATGTATTTGGGAGTATTTTGTACACATAATGTATGTGTAATACAACATAAAGCAATACAAATAAACACAAAAATTCATATTCTATAATATTCTTTGTAACACAAAAAAACACAAAATGGTAAAAAAAAAAAAATACTCATAGAAAATTTAGTTTTTACACATAAATTTCTTCTAGGGTAGGCAGGTCTAAAGTTCAGCAATGTATGGATTCTAACATATAGAAACAGTATTTTGTTATAGCACTTTCTTAGTTTAATCATACCCTCCGAGTTCAGAAAGTTTTGCAGATTGAAACCCGTCCGAAAACCAAACACACCATATCGCCAGCAGTAAATGCCGACCACATATAGACCAATTGGCCACCTGGCATTTAGTGCTGGAGATTTTGCCTAACTTTGAAGGTCGTAGGTTCGTTTCCCGGACATGTTTCAACATGAACAATTTTCTGAACAAAGGTCTGTTCAAACTAAGAACGTGCTATCTAAAAAATACAGTTAATATTTATTTTCAAAAAAAAAAAAAATGATGAATGCCTTTTAATCCATATTGTTAATCTTACTGTATATGTTTCCTTGGTTGTTATTTTATATTTGTTAATTTTTAAAAACTTTTAATTTTTGAGAGTGGGTGGGTGTGTATATTTCACATGTTGTCAAATATTGTCTTTACAATTCCGAGACGACTGTGAAACCTTGGAATTAACTCAAAGTTTAATTATTTCTAACAAGGGTGACGTATTTGTCCATGATTAAAGAAAAGAAAAAGAGTTACTACATACATGTAAATGCTTTTTATAATAATGCATCCATCATGTGTATTTTGGAGGAAATCATACTGTTATTTCGCAACTTTCGTCAATATTGCAACCATACTTTGTCAGTCCGTCAACGTTAAGTTGACAATGGTGCATGCTATATTATGGGTTACCCTTAGCTCAATCGGCCTAAGTTTTGGGATGGCTACTTTATGCAACCTGATTAACAGGCATTGTGTTAAGGTGTGCAAAACTGTCATCCCAAATCAGCCTAAATGTGCTAGGTTAATCCATAACTTCTAACAGGTGATATCAAGGTGGTCTCCATTTGTCATTGATAGGTTCGAGTTCCCATTCTTCAGGGTATAGAATTGGTTGGCGATTTTATACCAAAATAGTAATGTTTGAAAAATGTCTTATCCCGGTGTTCAATACAACGAGAAATTCCCTGCGGAAGAAACCTTCTGAATAAACAGTAAAACGCCCGCAGTTTTCACGAACTTTAAATAATTGGTGCAATCATATGTTCAATTTATGTAAATATCCTTATGTATTGAAACGTGTTTGAATGGTTCTGAGTCTCCAGTTTGTCTCCCAATCCTTTTATTCAGTTCGTCTCTATTAACTTTTATTTTATTTGACATAATCGGTAAGATAATTTGATATTGAGATTAAAGTTGTGAACATTTATTTTGATTGCTTGGTGAAGCATTGTTGAATCTGAACTGTGACTGCTCTTGTTCAGCCACTTCCTATATCAAGTTACAAGTAACCAAGAAAAGATCCTTATCTCTATACCATTGAGAATACCAAGGAAGGTTGTCACATATCAGATTACCTGTAATTAAATAAAGCGTATAATGTGATAACGTTACTCTCACGTTAATGCCATGCTTATTGTTGTGATTAATTTAACAGATGTTTTTGAATCGTCTTTATATTATCACACTCCCATACGCATTTATCAACGTTTGTTCAATTGTTTTCCTTGACATATATTTATGTAATTTTGTGAACACAAAAAGTGCCTTTTTGAGTGATATTCAAGTGATCTACATATACACATATATGGGCTTTTAAATATTCGTGACTATTTAGTTCGTAGGGTACTCGGAGACCCTTCTGAGATGCTGATTTTGACATGAATACACGCCTCGACGGATTATTACATCCACCCTTTTGTATTATCTTTTATAGCATGCATAGATTATTGTGGACCATAATAACTGTCGAATATATATATCTCACCGGCAATGTCAAATTTAGTCACTATTCAGTTCGCATATATTTTAGCGATACATGTATATTTTCCAACAGCTTCCGAGCAATGAATTTATACGCAAAATATGAGTATTATCTATAAAAGCTGGGTTTTTAGTTTTTTTGATTTTTGTTGTTGTTGTGTTTGAATTTTTTTTGCTCTTTCTCATAACCAATATGAATCATGTGTCTTTAGTAAGAAATGTAGTGGGAGGATCTTCAGACCAAGCGGGCCCGCGGCGTAGTGGTTAGCGAGTGCGCTTTCTAACGCATACTTCAATGTACCGTTCACAGGATCGAGTCCGTCTGTCGACTCTCAGGTATATGACTGAGTCACAAGATGTGGTTCCGGCAGTCGCGTGCATGGGTGATTTTTACGAGGTTTCCTCCCGGTTTTCCACCATAACAGGACAAGAAACAGAGTGAAGGGGATAATGCCCTTGAGTACGACGTTAAACCCCAATCAAACAAACAAACAAATCAGACCAAGCGATTGTTTTAAGCGAAACTGTGCCCCCTCATCAGCGTTCTTGTTTATACCTGTCAAACTGTGCTCTCTCATCAGTGTACTTGTTGATACCTGTCAAATTCTGCCCCCTCACCAGTGTACTTGTCGATAACTGTCAAACTGTGAACCTTATCAGTGTACTTGTTAATACCTGTCAAATTGTGCTCCACTCAGCAGTGTACTTGTCGATACCTGTCAAACTGTGCCCCCTCATCAGTATTCTTGTTGATACCTGTCAAACTTTGCCCCCTCATCAGTGTACCTGTTGATACCTGTCAAACTGTGCCCCCTCAAGTACTTGTTGATACCTGTCAAGTTTCTTTCCGGTTTTCCACCGTAATTAGGCAAGGAACCGTGTGGAATGGACATCCCATCGTCATACAAGTGAAATATCCTGGAGTAGCGGTTCCATAATGTTCGAAAGTTCATTTTTCGTTCAATGTTAAGTAAAGACAGCATTGCTACTCTTCAAACAAACTGCCCTTAGACAGAGGGCTACATTTCAGAGGGAGATAAACAATATTATAAAGCAAACAACGTTGCAATTTGAGCATGTGGCGGTGCCAGTTACAAAGTAGTGCAAGAATACAAAGTTTGTTTGCTTGGGGTTTAACGCCGTACTTACTTTTATTTCAAAGTACGAGGGAAACCACCCTGCCACTGGCGACACACATACAAGACTGGAGAAATACAGTAGCCTACAAGCACTGCTCGCAATACCCAGCAAACCGATTTGCTGCCTGTTCCCTTTTAGTAGCAACAGGAAGCTCCCTCCAACCACCGACAGAATAGCCTTGAGCACAGAGCAAATCTCCAGTCAATTATCTTTTTTTCAGTTCCCATGTAAAATAGCCTATAATTATGAACTGTCACCTTTATTTCAATTCCCCAAGGCTTCGAACCTTTTAAAGGCACCTTTAAAACAATCTTTTGATATCAAAAAACGTGTGTCTGTGTCCAGGTTTCTCCGCACTGGACCAACCTAACTTTTATGTGCATAAACTGTCGCCTTTATTCCAATTACTTCGTCGTCATCTTTGACGAAATGGACAGGCCTTGGTGTTGGGAGTTACCCCCCTTTCACCACTTGACGCTCTATGCAATCTTTCAGTTTCGACATTAAACGTGTTCAGGGGAATGTGTAGAAGTCGTTACACATAAATAGCAAAGCTTTGCTTTGTTACCTCACTTGAACTTGAATCCGGTATAAGTACTAAATTCAAAATGCAATTTTAAAATCTCAACATACCATGCTGTGGAGTTTTCTGTTCAAGCATACTTTCTTTGCGGGGTCATAATATGCAATTACTCTAATAAACACTAATAGTGTGCCTAGTAGACTTTTGTTTCTGATCTAGTTGTTATTGACAAGGAGAAAAAGTGAGTACCGAGCTGGTAGCACCATCCTAAATAAATTTGGCCGATTTGGTAAGGCCGATTTCCTTTCCATGTCGATCTATTTATTTAGGTTTGTATTCGCTTGTCAAAAGTATGTCAAAACATAAATCGAATCCCTCTGGTCTTCGTCTTATTTTCCGAAGATAGGTTAAGTATGCTATTGAAACTATGACACATGGACATCAAAATGTCGATTGGTTTGTCAAAAAAAAAATATAGCATACATATATAGAAGCATAGCCTATAAGAGAACCGTGGATGAAGAGCAATTAAAGTTGTTTGTAACCTTGACAAGAACTACATTACTCTACAGCTGCCCAAAATCACTACCAAAGGCCGATACAATTATATTTGTAATACATTGCCGAATATCACCACAAAATATTATCCTGATTTGTGACCAAGCATCTATATCGTTTCCTATATGGAGGTGAGACGGCGATGTTTTTAATCAAAACGGCCACACTTATCATTGGCCCGTTGTGAATTAAATACGTGTCAATAAAAAAAATGAAAGATTTCATTTAAGAAGGAACAGTTTTATTTTTTAACCCACTACAATCCTACTAACGCGAATAAAAGGCGGTATTTAATGCTTTTACTGTAAGTATGTTCGGACATGGGTTCGATTTCAGGTCACTAAAGCGGGCGATTAACTGTTATAATGAGTAGTATTTGGAGAAGAGGGCGTGTCACTGTTATTATGAGTGTGAATTCAGCTAAAGATCGATTGATCTTTGTCGTCGGGCTCCCATATCTATTTCATTGCCACAGGATTGTGTTCAGTTTGATTGCAAATGACACCAGAAGAAGTCATTTCGGACTCCGCAAGCCATAACCTGATTAATCATTTGAAGTGAAGACGGGAACTCTAAATAATGTTTAGCCTGACGGTGAAAGTCCTTTTTACAAAACTTAAATGACATGTATAACACAAAACAATAAATTGGAATAGTTTTATAAAGAAAATTACGTCCTTCTGAAACACCTATATCGAATTTGATCTGTGTCAATTGAAAGTTGGTACGATACAATTGTTGCCAATTACGATGGAATTGAAATGATTCCCACATACGTGCGTAATAAAAATGCAAGTGCGCTGATACTGGTCGTCTAAAAGCCCCTCCATAACCACGGGAAAGATCCTAAAATCCTCTGGAAGAATATTTGATTTTTAGTTTTGTTTTGTTCAAAGATCGTATACGAGATTCATGCAGTACTGCAAATATACCTTATTTTGGGTAACCGCTACATATACAGATAATAAAACTCTTTCTGTAGTGTGCTTTTTGGCGGACGGACGTGTTGATGCTATCTAGCAAACAGTTCAGTCAATATTTATGACAACGTGCTATTACTGAAGTGTGTTAAACACTTTCCAATTTCACTTTTGACACATATTGTAAATATTACATTATCTGACAAGATAATGTCTTAAGACCAATATGTTGAAAACAAAGTTGGTTCTATCCAAAGCCATTTTAGTCAAAGGTTCATCTATGCCTCGAGCCACGTTCAAGTTTCGATTCGAAACCGTTGCGCGTTGTATATAGACCTTTAAACATGCGTGGCAGACAGGTGAAGAGGATTTATTGACCAGAAACAAAAAATTTCCCAATGCACCACCGTGCAACGCCGTCTTTGAATATAATATATACATCTGGTTTTAACCTCCGGGATAAATAACAGCAAGCTGCCTTAATGACGATTCATCTGCAAATTGCTTATTTCCCCATCTGTGGACTTTATGGGGCCTCAATCGCCGGCAAAATCTTTCCACCAGATCTGCTCTCGACATAGATATTTGCATCAATTGTAGTCCTGATATAACTGAGATTTCATATATGCATATACAGACTAACGTCTAATCTTAGTCATGACGACGATGCATCTACAACCTATCCAATATTCTATCGGCAGCTCCTGTGTCCATGAAATCACTTTTAATCCCAAAATCCAACCACCACAGTTTTCAATTTAGTTTTCGCTTTCGTTTGCACCGTCTTTTATGG